>SBIQ01000001.1:0-117801 GCA_014805555.1 Astathelohania contejeani | reverse complement strand
ATCGCATCATGCTCAACGAGAATGAAATAGCTGAAATATGTGTTTACACTAGAATAAGAGCAGATATTTTGATCAAATA
This sequence comes from Astathelohania contejeani, assembly GCA_014805555.1. Lineage (NCBI taxonomy): Eukaryota > Fungi > Microsporidia > Astathelohaniidae > Astathelohania > Astathelohania contejeani. Next base: position 117,722 of record SBIQ01000001.1, on the reverse strand, counting down.
TTATTGACTGAAAATATTTATTTATGATAAAAGAGTTTCGGTTGCAATTGGCATAACAAGCCAAGAAAACTAGTTGAGACGGTGAAAAAAAGAAAATATAATATTTTGGTCAAATATCTCGGATTATTACATAACAAAAATTATACCATATACTATGACATGATACAGGATAATGATGAAGTCACACAAAAGTTATGGAAAAGAGCTTAACATTGCACTGGCTATCATGGCATAAAAATTAACAGTAAAAAAGATAAAGTAATAGAGAGGTTTAGAAATGGTGGTGCTGGTGGGTGTGTTTACTACATATAGAAGAAAAAAAAATACAAAGATAACTGAATTAAAATAAAGGGTTAGCGTTGTGTTATTTTTTGTCTTTCTTTTTAATGACCAGCGCTTAGAATACAATAGCACTCGCTTCCCTAAATTTTTTCACAGCCTACTCCACTGGATCTCCCACGTCCATGTCATCCTCAATGCTTTTTCTGTACTGAAGCGATATGGTTTCAAGTGTTTTCTTCAATATGTTTAATTGGATGTATTTCTCGAAATTTTCATTTAATTTTTTAAGATAATTTCTGTAGTACTTGGTTATTACACCGTCCCATGTCATAGCATAAGGTATTATTATTTCAGTCTTTGCTTTGTATAGCAAACCTAGTTCGTTCGTCAAGGTGTCATATTTCCTCTTCTTTATGTTTCAACAATTTGGGAATCATCTTTACTCGTTATACTAACCTCAACTGAAATAATTTTATTCTCCCTCTTATCGTAAATAAATATATCTGGTCTATTATTTTTTACTAATATATTAGTTCTTATTCTTATTTTAATCCGAATTTTGATTATTTCGTTTTTCATGATCTTCTGAAGTGGGTGAGATCGTAGTTTTTTTAATTATCAATAAAAATATATTATAGAATATATTATTAGTTGTCATATTCTTTATTTCATTACATTTATTTACTCTTAACAACATCCTTTAGTATTACCTTTACTAGTAGTCAAATTCACTAATCCTCTTTCTCGGGCTTTAGGAGGTCCGGTTTTTTCATATTTCTCCATCAATCTTTTTGTTAAATCTTCAAAAACATCAGAAACTTTAATATTCTCCTTGGCACTTGTCTGATAAAAACACCCCTTCGTGATATTATTCCTCTCTAAAAGCTTATATACATCCTCATCCTTTATGCATATCTTACTTTCCATATCAATCTTATTTCCTAGTAAAAGTATTTCCACTTCCTCAGATCCATGTTTTCGTATTTCCTCAAGCCATCCTTCCACGTCTTTAAAACTCTCCTCATCGGTCATATCAAATACGATTATAATACCATGTGCTCCTCGGTAATAACTACTGGTTATTGTTCTAAAGCGTTCCTGTCCTGCAGTGTCCCAGATAAGCAGCTTGCTAATCTCACTGTCTATTTTCACCGTTTTGATCTTAAAATCCACTCCTATTGTACTTATATAGTTAGTATCATATGTATTATCAGTATATCTATTTATCAGACATGTTTTTCCTACTCCACTATTTCCAATTAGAATCAATTTAAAAAGATATTTGTAGTCGGTTTCCATCAGGGATATAAAAAGAATATTTGAATTATAATCGAATAAAAATGAATTATAAATGGGTAATTTATAAGTGAACTATAATTAATAATATAAACTAAATAAAAAAACTTTCATATAAATAAAATATTGCATAATTCGTAACTCTGTTTATATTAGGAAAGCACGCTTATAATAATATTATACCACTATATAATCTTAATCAGCCTTAACTCAGTATAACAATAACACAATTATAATGACGGACTTTTATTATTGTAGTATCAATTTCTATATAAAATCTAACAACTGATTTACTTTTACTTGGAAATTCATAATTATAACGTACATGTTGGCATTTTTTCAAAAGTAATGCTAAACATCTTTTCATATGTTTATCGAATATTATACTGAATTTCAATTACTTTTAATAAATGCTTATAACTATGAAATAAATTTTCATTATCAATCAAGATAAGTAAATTGATCAACTATATAAATAAATATAAGGATAAAATCATAAACTTACTCAAAATTTACTTTTAATCAATTTACGGAAGATAATAAATATTAATAATATAATATTTTATAGTTTTCTTATTTCTACTCGTTTGATTATAACATTCTATTGGGTTCTGGTTTTAAAATGTCACAAAAGTTTCGTATTCAATTAGTAAATATAAACACAATAAGATTATTAAAAAAAAATTTATATGATTAACGGTACAAATATGTGAAAATGATAAAGATATTTTGAACGAATAAAATTGAAAATTAGTATGAAATTATATTTAATATATTTATTAAATATATTTTGCAATATTATATTTTCCAGCTGCATTTTTAATTCATATAGAATCTGTACAATGAATTGAAAAAAAAAAGAATTAATTTTATTTAAAAGAATTTTCCTTTCTTCTCCTTAAAATGGAAAGTAGAAGCTATAAAAAACCAATAATCAATTACAACTTTTCTCTTACAGAGACAGAATTAAGCATATTTATGAAAATCCGCGGATATGCTCTTACACTTAAAAAAAAATGTGTACCGCGTATCGCTGGTGGATGGGTAAGAGATAAGCTTATGGGTTATGCGTGCTATGATATTGATGTTGCATTGGATACACTTTCTGGTATAGAATTCGCAACAGGATTAAGGGAATATTTTCATAAAGAACTTGGTGGAAGAGGTATTGGTGTCATTCGATCTAATCCTGACAAATCTAAGCATCTGGAAACTGCTGCAATGATCATCGATGGTGTTTTTGTAGACTTTCTAAATTTACGTACAGAGTCATATGCTGATTCACGTATTCCCATAAGCAGTATTGGCACACCCAAGGAGGATGCTTTTAGACGAGATTTAACGATTAATTCCCTTTTTTATAATTTAATGACTAGTGAGGTAGAGGATTTTACAGGGATGGGTCTGGACGATCTGTCTAATGGAATAATACGTACACCACTAGACCCTCTTTCTACGTTTCTGGATGACCCATTGCGTATATTACGGACAATTCGGTTTGCAAGTAGATTTCAATTTAAAATCGAGCCAGAGATATTCAAAGCCATGAAGATTAAAAGTGTAAAGGAAGCACTAAAGAAAAAAGTATCCAACGAACGAATTGGAAAGGAAATTAATAAAATTATTGAAGATGGAAATAGCCCATTTGGATTTCACATAATACTCGAGAACAATCTTGTCAACGAGATACTAAAACCAGAGTATGAATGTAATATAAATGATTCACACCAGTTATATGATTATATATCATCTATTGGTATGCATCCTCTTCTTGATAAAAATATTCTTTGCATGTATCTTCTTCTGATATTTTTTTGCGGGAGGAAGAACCAGAAAGATGAATTTTTAAATGTTAATATTGTTAAGAAGAGTTTAATGTACCCAAATACGATAACTAGGAGAATAAAGGAAATAGAAACAAATGTTTTTAATTTTATGCAAAGGATACCAAATTTGGACGATAAAGTCGAAATTATACGACAGGTGAGAGCAATGGGAAAGGAGTGGTATAATTCATCAGTTATAGCTATGGCGTTATTTAGATCCAGGGGAGATATATTAGAGTGTGATAAGATACAGGATTTTGTAAATGGGGTCTTTAAGTATAAATTAGAGTCTGTTTATTTGGTTAAACCAGTTGTTAATGGAAAAGAAATATTTGATAATTTAAAGGTAGATTGTAAAAATATAAAATATTACTTGGAAAAAGGAGTCGAACATCAGATTCTATCTGGATGTAATGATAAAAAAGAGTTAATGAAGTATTTAAAGGATTTTTTAAATAAATAGAAATAACATAATTAATTCTATTCGTATTTGTTTATTTAATAAAAGATAACTGCTTTTTATTGTTTCTCATCATTTCTTCTAAGCGTTGTGAGCATCCTAAAAACACAGTACCAATTTTTACCATTTATTTCCATATCATACTCATTGCATTACCTAAATTTTAGGAAGATGGACTCTGATTTAATACGTTAAATTGGATATATGACTTGATATAGTGTATCATCAAGCCTTTTTAAGTAACCATTGTGTAATTAGTCATTATCTAGTTCCATGTCATATCATTAATGTATAATTTTGGCTTTGAAATTTATTTATATAAAGATCTGATTAATAAAAAATTTTATTTTTAAAATTTACTTTATGCTTATTCGTTTTGTTCATCAGGGCTTTCTAAAAGAGAGAGCAATTTCTTAATACTACAAGGACTTTCGAAATCAACTTTTTTAAATTCACTGTTCTGCTCACATAACCTATTAAAGTCCTCTTCACCCACTTCTCTTACTCCGCATTGACCATAAAAGCAATCATATATTCCGCATTCTTTCAAAATATCTACATCACTTGTTGTTCCAATAACAAAAAGTTTGTTCTTTTCTTCACTTTTTATAAAAATTTTTAATGCTTGCAGAATAGAATTAGAAAATCTTGGGCCAATACTGACATAATCTATAAGGCTTTCTATATCATCTAAAATAATAATTGATTCCTCAGATTTGTATGCATCCATGAACCGATCTTTTATAAAATGCACCTTTTCAAAATCACTAAGACCAACCATATCCCTTGGACATATCATCTTAACAAATGTAAATCCTGCATCTAGAGCTACCTTTACAGCCAAGGTGGTTTTACCTACACCAGGTTTGCCATAATAAAGCAAAGATGAAGTATTATAAAGATTGGTTTTTTTCATCTTATTAATAAAGCTACGCCCAACATCATATGCTTTAATAAAAAAAGGAAGCTCATAATAAACCCTATTAAAGCTTTTAAAATCCTCCTCGTTACATCCAAAGGCAGGCTTTACTTCTTCCAATGCCATCATAAAGTCAGACATGCTCACGCTTATGTCTGATTCATCTCCTACAAGAGTTAATTTTTCCCCTTTATTTTCGCCGTGAGCTTTTCGTTCTAATGCATAAGACACCGCACTTTTGACAAGAGCTGTTATTTCAGCACCCGTATAATTTCGTGTCATACGAGCCATTTCATGGAGATTTACATCCTCAGCTAGCATTTTATTTTTTGCTATTTCCTTTGTATGAATTGTAAATATTTCAAATCTGCTTTCTTCATCAGGCAAAGAAATTTCTATATGGATTTCAAAGCGCCCGGGACGCAATAATGCCTTATCAATCAGATCAAGTCTATTAGTCATCCCTATTACTAGGACATTGTCTAGTGCCTCAACTCCATCCATCTTACTCAAAAGTTGGTTTACTACCTGGTCTCCAATCCCCGCATTTCCTAAAGATCCTCTACTTTTACATATAGCATCAATCTCATCAAATATTATGATATGAAGTAGACTTTTCTCCTTTTTTTGTTGATATTCCTCTTCTGCATCCTTAAAAAGTTTTCTTATATTTTCTTCGGATTGCCCAACGTATTTATTTAGAATCTCCGGTCCATTTACGATCTTAGGCGGGCGGGCATTAAGCAATGATCCGATTTGCCGTGCTATCAAAGTTTTCCCTGTTCCTGGAGGACCATAAAGCATAATTCCTTTCACGTGCGGTATACCCAGCTTCTTTATCAATGATGGCTCAAATATACGTTGTACAAATGCCCTTCTAAACATGATTCCAAATTCCTTCTTCAATCCACCAATTCCTAATGACTCGAAATTGAAATCCGCCTTCAATAGCAAATTTTCTTCATCAGTTCCAATAAGAACCAATTTATTAGATGAAGAAACCATGTAAACATTTGTAGCAGGAAGAATAATTCCAAAATTTGTTTCACCCACAGCTATTAGCTCAGTCACTGTCAGAATATACCCCGTATCATTATCATAAAGGTATAAGCTTTGTCCTATACTAAAAGGAAACCCAGAATATGTTTTTTTAAATAAATCTATGAGATCCTTTCGTGCCACTTCCCGTGTTCCTATATTTATCATTTTTACATTTATACGGATCAGGCTTATGGGAGGGCACAGCCTTTTCCGCATAGGTGTAAGTGTGGCATTGTCAGAAAGAATAGAAAGCTTGATAAATTCACGCTGTATTTTATTGAACGCAACAGTTCCATTTAGCACCAGGGAAGAGTATTCCCAATTAAATGGATACTTTTCATTTACAAGAATAAAGTGTTCTGGTGAGAGTGTTAATGATTTATCAGAAGCTGAAATATAAATTCTGTTTATTTTTCCATGTTTGATACTTGGAACAGACACGATTCTATATTTCATGAGGGTGAGAATAAGCAATATAATATAAAATAAACAATTATATTAAAAGGAAGAAATCATCAAATTATAAATCTTATAAAAAAACAATATTAAAATATGGAATTTTTAAAATTTAATGATAAAATATTTAATGCTTATTTGAATCATCTTATTAATTAAATTTAGTTTATTTAAAAGGTTAGTGTTATGTTATTCTTTGTCTTTCTTTTCGATGGCCTGCGGTTGGCATCCGGTGGCACTTGCTTCTCCAAATCTTTTCACAGCACTTATTAAAAGAAGAAATAATATTTGAATATTGTTTTTTTATAAGAATTTGTTTATATGTCAGAACTTTTTAGCAATTATATTAATTACGAATAATATTTCATATATCAGCATTGACATATCAGAGCTATAAATCATAAATATCAAAACTTTTTATTTAAAGGGTTAGTGTTGTATTATTATTTGTCTTTCTTTTCTATAACATCCAGTAGCGCTCGCCTCTTCAAATCTTTTCACAGCATCTTCTATTCGATCTCTTATGTCCATGTCATCTTCAATGTTTCTTCTGTACTCAAGTAATAAAGTTTCAAGCATCTTATTCAATACCGTCAAATGGATGTATGCCTCTATCGTTGAGATTGTATTTATTTCTTTAATATTATTTCTGGGGTACTTGGTTACCTTTATATCATGACATAAGGTATTATTTTAGTCTTTGTTTTGTATAGCAAGCCTAATTAATTTACCAAGAGGTCATATTTCCTCTTCTTCTCTGTTTTAACAATCTGGAGATTATCTTGGCTCGTAATACCAATCTCAACTAATATAAATTTATTTTTCTTCTTATCGTAAATAAATATATTTCGTCTATTATTTTTTAGAATATTAGTCCTTATCTTTGTATCGACCCGAATTTTGGCTCTTTCATTTTCATGACCTCCTGGACTAAGTGAGATCGTAGTCATTCTAGCATAAAAAAATAAATAGATTTAATTTTTAATGCTAGAATGACTATTTTCCGATATTAATTTAATTTTAAGATGATATGATTAAAAGTTAATATTAATTATACATTGCAATGACACTACCCTGTGAAAAAAAAAATTATTTAGATTTACCAATGATCCTCTTATTTAAAGATATTTAATTTATACCTCCTGGTTATATTTATTCCATTCTCTTTAAACATAAACGCATTTAATTCTCATTTTGTTATACCATCTCCCGTGTAAATTATCATATATATGTTCGCTCTCTATTGTATTCGCGCATTCAATTATAATTCCTTCCCCCACTATTAACTTTGCTTTACTGTACTTTTTTATTTCACTTTCTAATTCATCTTTATCTTCCTTTGGAAAATTAAATATTTCAATTTTATTGGTTTTTTTAATCTCCGGTGTATTATCCCTTTCAATCATCAATCTACGCCCTGCCAGCATATAATTATGCATAGCTCTTTGTACGTATCGTTCCCTAGACTCATCTGAATAATGTAACATCAGTTTATTAGTATCAATATCTAAAGAAATACTTATTAGACCTCCGAATGCTGCAAAAAGATTTTTTAAATCTTTATACTTTATTCTATCATTTATATTGTGAATTATAAGCATAAAGGGTAGAATACGTATATCTTAAATATGCTTTTTATAATATTTCAATTATAGATTTTTAAAAACATTTAGGTATTATCAAAAATAAAGATGGCGACGTTATAAGAGAATTATTCGATAAAATGAGGTTTTTGTTATTGAAAACAGTAAATAATCAATGCAGGTTTAAAAGCAATGCAAAATAATTATTATTAACATCAATGGGCATGCTATTTCTCTTATAAATTACCATATTGGTTAGCATCGTATAGACCTTGCCAAATTTTCTACCTTTGATCGCAATATATTTCAAGTGCTCGTTAAACATATAGTACACCTTAAACCTGGTCACCTCGAAAGGTTATATTTGAATCGTTCTGAAATAGAAAGAAGTCTACATAATGTTAAAATGAAGAGTGAATGCATGTTTATCCAATTTTGGAAAACACTGAACAAGCACAAAAGCTTCTTATCAAGAGGAGCAGCAATTCTCAAAATTGAGGAAATGAATAAAACACACTTAACTTTAATTAAGCAATATTTTAAGTAAAATATTCCCATAATAATATCTACTTGAAGAGATCGCACAACAGCATTTACTATACAACAACTTTAACAAAATATACATTATAAAAAGTTGTATAGAGCACAATATGACGAATCGGTTAGTGCTAGGGATCATCTATTTGAATGACACACAAATAATACTTCTATGCTGAAGCTATATATTGTCACATTCAAGAGAGGAATGTTATATGAAAGAAAAGTCATTATTATTCGATTATTGTGATAAAGCTAAAAAACAGTAGATCAATTAGCTACTGAATGCGAAAAAATGCTTGGACATGATATATAAGGAGACAAAATAAGATATTAAAGTGTATTTATTTTTTATTACTTAATAAATATGACAATAAGAAATCAGTAAAATATGTTTTTACACGGACCAGGAAGTATAAAAGATTAAAAAGCTGAAATATATGTCGACAATGGGTAAAAACAGATCTTTTAATAAATCATAATTAACTGGACATATTCATCTATGATAAAACAACAAATGATATTAGTTAATCGAGGCTGATATAACAAGCAAGATATCCTACAAATTATTGAAATCGAAAAAGTACGATCTTCTATCATACAAATTGAGCTTATTATTAAGGCAATAAAAAAATAATACTCTATTTCATAACGTGGGACAAGATAGTGATTAAATACTACAAAAGCTATTATAAAGAGTTAAATTTAACCTACACTATTGAAGCAGACATTCAATTCGCAAGAACACTTGAGATCATATCCTTGAGGTTTGGAGGAGTATTGAAGATATATTATATATAACAAATAGGATTGAAGAGGTGGTTGAGAGGTTTAAAGGTTCGAGTGAGAATGGTTGCCTACCGCAAGCAAATGTAAAAAAAATTTTTTTTTGACAATAAAATATAACACTTTATTAAATATTTTATACTTCAATGATAGTACATTGTTGCTTTGTTGTAATTATTGCATTATTTTATATATTTTCTTTCTTGTGAATTTTTATAAATATAATTTATCATCAATTATTATAATACGTTTCTTAATAAGATAAAAAAATATATAAGATTACTTTATTAAATATAATTCTGCCTAAAATATCTTATTATATTCATACCTATATGCCTTATTATATTTCTACTCTTTCTATTTTTTAAGTAAATGCAAAGAATAGGTTTCTTGATTTGCAATGAAAGAAACTAAAAATTACAAATAAAAAATATCATAATTTATATTAAAAAATACAAGCTAGCATATCGTATGAATATTGAGGATGATACTATATTATACTGCCGTAACACTAGTAAATTATATAAAAACATTTTTTACTAATTAAAGATATAAGTAGCTAAAATAATAATTATTATCTATAATTTTTAAGAATAATAAATACATGATCGTTTGTAAAGTAATTGCATTACATTGGATTAAATATCTGGGAGTATTGGAAGAAAATTACATAATTTATAAAATGAATATAAAGTGAATGATAAGTCTTTCATCTTAAAGATGAAATTTGTGATAATAAGTCAATTATAGAATGTTAAGTCATAAATTAAAGTTGATTGATACCGTATAAATTTGAAAATATAAGCGAGTAAATGTTAGGAAAAATGGATGTTGACAAAGTAGTTATAAATAATTGAATAATTACTAAGAGTTATATGGATTTATCAAATAAATAATTTTATTCGTAAATAAAACATTTGTGGATCCAGCAAATATATTTAAAACATTTTACTTTAAACGATTTTATTTACTATAACTTACACAGGCTTTAGTTTCGGGGAATTAGTATGTTTAAACCATATAGTCATACATTCACAGATATTAATTATTCATAAAAAATATCCTATTATTAACATAAATTAATTTAATCTGAATATATTCTTGATTCCTTAACATATACCTTGATATGATCAAATGTATGATACAATAATCTCATCGATATATTTATTTCACTAAATATGATAATGTGTTACAATATTTATAGCTTATTTTGATTTATATTTTTTTAATCAACGCATATACGAGTATCACTCCAAGAGAAATTTATAAATACCACACAATTATTGGACTTATAAATTAATCTATACACACTTAAAATATTAAATATATAAACAAATCGAGATTTTATTAAAAGAAAAAAGAATTGAAAACACATTTAAACTAATATTAAAGTTTCGAAAGATGGCATATATTTTGAAATTGATCCTTGAATGCAATAACAGTTATATATTTAATTCTTATATAGTGTCCTATTAAAAAGGCATTATTTGCTACTTTTGTTTTATCTATTATTGACATCAAACTAACCTTATCTGGAATATTATTAAATTTATTTAAAGGGTTAGTGTTGTATTATTCTTTGTCTTTCTTTTCTATAGCCTGTGATTGGCATCCAGTGGCATTTGCTTCTCGAAATCTTTTCACAGCCTCTTCTACTCGATCTCTTACGTCCATATCATCCTCAATGCGGATATTATTGAAATAATAATTTATTATAATTAATATCAAAATTTATGGTAATCAGAATAAAATTACCTTGAAATATACAATAGATTAATTGGCATTGGCCTATGCTAGATGTGCCATGTAAACATATAAAATTCTTTTTATAATATATTAATCACTTGCTAATATCAATTATATCTTTTATTAGACATTCTTTCATATAAATTCTTATTTTTACATTTTATCTTGAACTTCATTATAAAGTTTGTTTATCCTTTACAATTCCATCAAATAAAATATTCTTTACAACGTTTGGTATCTCTTTTATAATATAAGAAGAAATAAGTGCTCTTCCATGAGTTGAAAATGATTTATATGCTGCATTTTTTGTTGTTAGAGCAGCATACTCCATACAGCTAAGTATACAATCAGGGGTTGGAGGTACCCAGCACAAATAAGTAGCGAGTACACCTGCAAGTATATCACCTTGTCCACCACATCTTTTGGGACATCCTTCTTTTTTAATGTCATATCTGATATCTTTATATACTAATATATCAGTTGCTCCCTTACATAGAAAAAAATGATTTTCTCCTTTTTCTTTTATTCTTTTTCTTTCATTTTTGTTTGGTGTTATGATTATCCTGTCATAAAGCATAAACAAATCATAATACTTTATGTAATGCTTTATTCCATCTCCATCGATCACCAATGGTATATTACGTTCAATCAAATGAGCTATAATCCTGTTAAGTATTTCTGGGTCTTTTGGTATGTCCAAGCCACATCCAACTAGACATACATCACATCTATCCAATATCCAAGGTATGTATTTTACATAACAAATAATGCATTCAGGAAGCATAGATTTCAAAGGCATGGGATCATATGAAAAAATATAAACAAGATCTGCACCTGTGCGTAATGCTGATATAGCTGCAAAATATGGTGCTCCAGTGTATAGTTCAGATCCTCCTATGATAAGTATGATTCCGTTGTCGCCTTTAGAGCTGCTGAACGAAAGATTGGATATATGCTGTGAAAGAGTATAATATTTCATACGGGAGGAATGGGTTAATATATTTCGAATAATTTGATAGTTTTTAAATGCATAATTGAAGGATCAGCAAAACATTTACAAATAAAATTAATTATTGCAAAACTTAAAGCTTGATCATGAAATACGCCAAGCTCTTATTAAATATAAGATGCACTTAAAGCCAGGGTGTAAAGAGAGGTTGTATCTTCCCTTAACAGAAATGAGAAATGGTTTCCATTCTGTGGAGATGAAAAGTGAGTATATGCTTCTTCAAATACTTGCCACGCTGAAAAAATAGAAAAATAATTCATCAAGGCGAGCAGCATCTTAAAAGTTGAAGAGCAAAATAAGACAAACCTCTCTCTTATATACCAATACCTCAGGTCAAAGTACTCACTGACAGACGTTTCTGCCATGAGTCTTTTGAATGCTCAGCGTAAGCTCCTTTATGACGAAATCAATAAGAAAAAATTTCATGAAAAGTTATATAGGGCCCGCTCAAATGAGCTTGTTAGTTTAAAAGACTCTTCTACTTGGATGAAATACGGGAATATTGATCATTGTGCTGAAGGAATTTATTGCTATATCCAAGATAGAAACGTTTTTTGGAGAGACAATGCTTTACAATGCCAGTATTGTGGTAAAGCCAAAAAGTCAATCGACCATTTGGAAACAAGTTATGATTGAATGCTGGGACATGACTATACGCGAAGGCATAATGAGGTACTTAGATGTATTCACTTACTACTTGCCAATAAGTACGGCTTTAAAAAATAAAAAAACTACGAACTCATTCAGTCCAGGTGGTCATGGAAAATGAAAGAGCCGAAATTCGGATCGATACAAGGATAAGAACTGATATCCAATAAAAATAACAGACCCGATATATTTATTTACGATAAGAAGAATAATCAAATTATATTAATTGAAATTAGTATAACGAACCAAGATAATTTCCATATTGTTGAAACAGAGAAGAAGAGGAAATACGACTTCTTGGCGAATGAATTAGGCTTGATATGCAAAGCAAAAACTAAAATAATACCTTATGTTATAGCATGGGATGGTGTGGTGTACCACAGGAATTATATTAAAGAAATAAATACAACCTCTACGATAGAGGCATACATCCAATCGACGGTATTGAAGAATACACTTAAAACCATATCACTTGAGTACAAAAGAAGCATTGAGAATGACATGCAAGTAAGAGATCGAATAGAAGAGGCTGTGAAAAGATTTGGAGAAGTGTGTACCATTAGGTGAGAACCTCAGGCCATAGAAAAGAAAGACAAAAAACAACATAACACTAATCCAATAAATAAATTATTTTATTATAAAAGTATTATCGCTTTTACGAATATAATTATGTTCCGTTGTAAAAAGTATAATGATTTTCGGATAATAACAATAACGCACTGAGTTATATTATTCTTATAGATCATAAGCGCTAATTATACATAATAATAATGATTCTGAGAATTTACGAAAGCATTTTTATATGTTTAAAAATATTGTTATCTATTCATTCTGAAAAAGAGACTTGATGAAAAACCGAGCTTTGGACTGACCAACAAATTGGCCAGCGAAAATGAGCATTATAGCGAGTTAAAACAGTATACGCTTGACAACATTGCCTAAATCTCAATTAAATTTTCGAATGGATTCATTAAGGTTTTCATCTATAATGTCGATTCAACGCTAGAAAAGTGACCAATATATAATTTTTTGAGGAGGGGATACGTACACAGTTCGAAATAATGTTCAGGGTGCTGTATACTCAATTCCGATATAATAAACCTTTTTTGTTAATAAATAATCAAAAGCTCCTCTTACTAGACATTAATACAATAAGGCTAGAAATCAACCGTAAAAATTCAGACACAAATGAAACACATTGCTAAAAAGCTGCATTACTCGAAGAGATCAAAGTATACAAATACTCAGGTATAATAAACAATAAATGCGGCGAAACAGTAAGTAGTCATTTGAGTATGTAAGGAGTGAATTTTTAACAAGTATTGATAAAATTGCAACGCTAAACCCAAATCAAATAACTTATTTAAATTTTTAAAAATTGCGCTATCATAGTTTTTAACTATCATATTATCTTACAATACTACATAAAATCAGCTGGCTTTATCACGCTTTATTACGAAATGTGCCAAGCTATGGTTAAAGTTTGGACCTGGTTGTCTAGAAAAGCTTTATTTTTTACGTAAAGGAAAGGAAAATGGTCTATAAAGTGCGAAATTTAGAAGTATGTATATGCTGTGCTAACTTTAAGAAATTTCAAATAAATACAAAACTTTTTCATCAAGAGAAACAACGATTTTAAGAGTCAAAAAAAAAACAAAACAATTCTTTTAGCATTTTGAACTACTTCAAAATAAAATATTTAATTAACGATATTGCATTAAAAATTATAAATTGTGAACAGTAGAACGATTATACAACAATCTATACAAACAAAAACACTCACATTAAAGGTCGCAGAAATCATGCTCGAATGCTGATAAACTTCAAAATTATTCACCTGAATGAAAAGCACAGATCACCGTGCTAAAGCAATTTATTACTAAAGCTGAAATAGGAATGTTTAATGATGTGAAACACGATATTCGCTAGAATTGAAGTAAAGTATGGAATTGATCGTTTTTATATTGACGAATACGAAAAATGGTCAAATATAATACGTAGACACCACATGGTTTTTACACCTTTTATCGCAAACCAAATATGGATTCATACAATAAATTGCAATCTCATTTAGATCATGAAATTGTCAAAAATGAAAAGCTTAAATTTGTGTTTACACTCAAATAAGAATTGATATTCTAGTTAAACATAATCGACCAGCTATATTTATTTAAGATAAAAGATCGAATAAAATGATTTTAATTATAATAGGTATAACGAGTCAAGGCAATCTCCAGCTAGCTGAGACAGAGAAAAAAGAATATATAACGCTTTGGACAATAAACTCGATTGCTTTATAAACCGAAACTGAAATAATACTTTTTGTTATGCTGGTACATAACGGGATATTGACGAAATTTTAGAAAGGTTATTCTCAACATCACACCAATTATTGAGGCATTTGCCTAAATTATCGTATTAAGAATATTTTAAAAAAACATTTTATTATAATTCACATGAAACATTGAAATGGTATGTAAATAATTAAAACTCAAAGAAGCAGGCTTATATGTTATTTATCACGCATAAAAGAAAAGAAAACAAAGCAATTAAAATCGATTTTGTTTTATTTTAACCAGCAATATTATTTTGCATAAAGAACTTTTAATTCGAAATTTTTGTACATTTCCTAAATTCGTATAAAATAGTATCAAATGATGCATCGCTAATATTTATTATCTTATCGATTTTCATTCGTGCAATTAGTAATATTTCTTTTTCATGACAATGATTTTTAAATTTTAATATTCACGCCATAATCTTATCAGTTTTATACGCCTATTCTGATCGTGAAAGATACATTTTCGATAACTATAACTATTATATCCCTTTAAAGATTATATATAATTAGTATATTCTATTATCTTGTTTTCTTTTTTGGTATTTTATAATTGCCGTTTTAATATATGTAAAACTATCTGTTAGAAATAATTTTATTGATTTAATAATTGCTTCATTATTTAATAAATCTGTATTTTTAATAATTTATCAATACTTGAAAATAAAAAGAGAAACTATTTTTGAATACTATAAGAATGCTTTTTAAATGAATATTGTCATTTTATAACAATAAACATTTATTTTGGGAATACAGTTTTTCAAAGACTAATATTTAATTTTTTGATTTAAATCGATTAGAATGTTCAAATATAAAAACTGTAAAAATTAAGTCATATTCTTTATTTCTCATCTTGAAATTATGTTAATTAATAAGTCTCTGTTAGTCCTCTTTATCTAAGATATCTTCGTAGTCTTTTATATAATATCTTCAGAGTCTTTTATATAATATCTTCAGAGTCTTTTATATAGTATCTTCAGAGTCTTTTATATATTCAAAACCGAGTATGATTCGATTCTAGTGTATAATTGCCTGCCATATAAATACATATTTCACATTATAATACCAAGACTGCTAATATTTAGTTATAAGACACATTTATTTTATAAATACTTTTTCAATAAAATCACATATTCAAATGAGCACAAATATCATTATTCCATACAATCAGCTATGAAATTTAAACGCACTTTCTTACCGAGATGTTATAATATACATTTACATTATTGAATGTATTTTTATTATCCCACTTATCCTGCCACTAATTCTTATTTTAATTCACTAAATTTAAAAATATAATCCTAATTCCATCACAATGCTGCTTATACTTTACTAAGTACAGGGAGATAGCACTTTAGCAAACATGACTTTTAAAAATTAACAATTCGAATCAGATAATTCTAAAATAAAAAGTGGAACACAAGCTTGAGAATAAAAATTTATATTATAATATACACTCAAATATATTTATTTATCAGAAACGATAATCGAAATTATTTGAAACTAAATAATCTTAAACTTTATGAAATAGAAAAATGAGATAGTATAATTTATTTATCAATTTTATACATCATTCATAGCAAAATAAAATATATATTAGTATAAACAAACAAGTCAATATAATACTGTGATCAAGAACTACATTTTCATTTTATAAATATATAATATTATCTTTTAAGATGTAAAAAGAATATTGAATTATAAACAGATAGGGTGGTTTAAAACTATAAATAAAAATATAGTTTAGCCCAAGTAAACAGAAAACTAAGTAAATCATAATTTTTTATAAATATATCACAAAACTTATCCAAATTCATATAATATAATAAACATTTTAATTTTCAACTTCCTGTCTTACATCCTCGGCTGTCAATGACGTCTCCAAACCAGACTCCTCTTTGAACTTACTCCATAAAGTTTCCTCATCACTTTCTTCATCTACAAAATCTGGTGGTCTTTCGATCATTTGCACCGAAGGAACAGGTGTCACATTCCTAAGATTCTCGCATATTGTCTGATAAATCTCTTCCAAATATTCTCGACTGTTCTTATTTACCATATTAGATGTTGGTATAGAAAGCTTATATTCTGGTCCAAAATGCTCGAAATATTCATTAAATGGAAGATTCTCTGGTATGTCCACATCTAAAATTACACTGGTTTCATAAGTCCATGCACGAGAAACATTTTTTATGGTATAACCCCCACCTCCCAAAACCATAATAGGAATTCCGAGCTTTTTTACAAATTCAATACATGAGGCATGGCCGCGATGGGATAAATTAAAACAGCCCAACCGATCTCCAGCCAATGAATCTGCACCTGACTGAAATACAATTACACCAGGACGAAAAACCTCCACTACTTTGCTTATTATCGGTTGAAAAATATTTCTGTAGCTTTCATCATTCATTCCATCATTTAAAGGAACATTCACAGCATAATTTTTCCCCTTTAACAAACCGCAATCACTTATTATACCTGTTCCTGGGAAATAGTCACCATATTTATGAAAAGAGACTGTCATCACTCTGTCAGTAACATAAAAAGCTTCTTCAACACCGTCACCATGATGCACATCGATATCAATATATAATACTCTCTCATGATACTTTAATAGCTCAAGAATACCTAACACAATATCGTTGACATAGCAAAATCCAGATGCCTCATTTCTTTTTGCATGATGCAATCCCCCTGACCAATTTATAGCGATATCAGCTGCTCCTGCGTTTAGCTTATAGGCAGCACAAAGCGAGCCCCCAGATGTGCTGCAACAATAATCATATAGTCCCTTAAAAACCGGACAATCTTCGCCAACATTGTATTTGTATAAATCATCATTCATTTCTTCCATATTCTCCGGGCAGACAGATCGAAGAAAATTTATGTAATCCGTCGAATGAAAATTGGTTAAGTTTTCAAATGATGCCATTGACGGGCGAAAAATATCCATGTGGTCTAGTAAGTCATAATTCACAAGTAATGAATGTGTCATAGCTACCCGTAATGGCTTCATTGGGTGCTGTGGGTTATATTGGTAGTTTTTGATGTTTGGGTCATAAAAGTAGCATACGCGTTTGTTAGCCATTCAAAGGGTGAAACATAACAAAGGAATATTAAAAATAAAAGAAATAAAAAAAGGGATTATAAAAAATATGAATAGAATGATAAACAAATTAACTTATTAAAATCGACAAGTATTATTATTAAAATATATTGAAATACATTCTTATAATCAATCATTCAAAATATTTTGATATACAATTAATATAAAATCTTGATTTAAAACAAATTTGTTACAATTTAATAGTTTTTGGAATACTCTTAAAATTCTTTTTATGTTTTAAATTGTTCATGGATCAGTGCAGCGTCTATCTCAGTGAAATATTTTTTATTTGATTTTTCATGTTGTCTAACAAATCCGGATCGATTTTGAAGGTAAGGATACATATAGCCTGCTGTTTTTTGTATCAAAACAAGGTATTTATTATTTCACATTAATTTTGATAAGAAGCTATGCAGCCGACTTATTCGAATTCTTTCTACTGTAAACATCCCAATTATAAGCAAAACGTCTGTATGTTGCCTTGGTTTAATTTAAACGCAGATCCGTTTTACATATCTTATTTTTTGTCGTCTACAGATGCGCTTAGTTGGTCTAGATAGGGATAGGTATTTTTTTGTGAATTTTTAAATTGGCAATGTTTATAATGTCATTATATGTGTAAAACTTGTTGACTTTTGCTAATTTCTAAAATGCCCACCTCATTAAATTAATGAAAAAAATTGGCAAATTGATTATTTTTAACAAACGGATAGACAGATACTAAAATTTAGGGTATGCGCTTTTCCAACAACGGTTTACTGAAAATCACTAGTGAATTCTTGTTCTAATTCTGGATGCTTTATTTTATAATATATATTACATTCTATTAAAATCCAATATATTCAAACGGTAAAATTTTTATTGATAGCGTGATGAATGTTATAATACAATAATTATCTTTTATTTAGTATTTTTTAGTACTACAAATCTTTCTTTTAAATTAAAATTACTATTTATTATGTTCATTGTATTCAAAAATAATAGGAAATATATAAAAAAAACTGTTTTTATAAAGTTACTTTAATTAAATGGATTAATATTTTTAAAGAATTAACGATAGAAAGGAAAATAAACAAATTCGTTTTATTTAAACAAGATCTTTTACAATTTGTGATTCCTTGGCTATACTCTAAAGGCTCTTTGAATATATAGAATAAAATACTTGACCCATTGCAGCAACTGTCTCAATTGAAACAATCTTTTCCTCTTAGGTATTCATACCGCTGTTAGTCGAAGCCCACACCGTCTATCGGAGTTGAATCGACCTTGCAAGTAAGGCAGGGTGCCTGTAACCCAATACTTTTGGCATCAAACCAGGGCACTTTTATCATACTAGTATTATACATATAAGCCGTTCAGCTGACTTACCTAGAGTCCCCCCACTGTAGACATCCCAATATTGGCGGAACGCCTGCGCGTTGCCTTGATTTAATCTAGGCGCGTGTCTGTTTTGATATTTTTGTACTCATTGTTTTTTCAGAAACATTTTTTTTGCTCTAGATAGAGCTTAGGATAGTTTCGTGAGTTGTCAATTCGGTAATGAATGCATCAACCAAATGCCATATATGCGTGAAACTTGATAGCTTTTTAACTAACCTCTAAAACTCCCACCTCTGAAGAGGAATGATAGAAATTGTTAAGTTGGTCATCTATAAAACACACACATGAATAGACAGTTTTGGACTTGAATTCCAAGTTTGTACTTGTCCAGCAGCTTCTGACACCCAAAACTACTAGTAAATTCTCGTCTTAGTTTAACGTCGTTTCGAACGACTAACCCTAAAGGAAAATATATAATCTTATTAAGTATAAATAAAAAATGACATTTTAAATTGATGATCATGGTTTATAAAAAATATACACTATAATATAAATATTTTGAGTAGAGAATAAAATCATAAGTTATATGTAATAAAATCAAAGAAATTTTCATGATATAAATTGAAAAGATAATTGAGGTGTTATAAGGAGAGATTTTGATAATAACATTGTTATAAATAGTCTTATTATTACGAATCGTTGATTTGGCTATTATTTTTTTAAAATCAAAAATATTTTTACGTGAAAATAAAATACTTAAACAAACTTGTTGCTATATAAATCAGAAATACATAAGACATTAAATTGAGTAAAAATGAATAGAATTAATTAATAAAAGTAAAAATACAAACAGAAACAGAAAAACACATTTCAATTAATATTCAAGCGAATATGTTTTTCAAAAAAAAGTTATGATATATTTATTTGTCATATAATACTCATTGGAGATGAATTTACCTTTTTTTTCACTTTTACCATATTATAAATTTCATACAGATGGTGATATACCTATGCGTTTAGTACCATTCTCTATAATTGGATCTTCAAAAAGTCTTATGAACATATAACAGGTGTGGTTATATTATGATTTAGTAAAAAATTAATGCATAAAAAGTTGTATTATTCTAATTCACCCTTAACATAAAAGCATTTTATTTAGATGTAACACGAAATTAACAACCCCCTTGCTTCAGCAAGGTATATTCAAAATAGAAATGTATTTTGGATAAATAGTTTTATGCAATGCCAAAATTAAAGATAAATCAAGAATTCAATGATCATCAATCGATATTTATATCAAAGATTTGTTAATATATAAGTTAACATTGAGGATCTTGATACATTTACCTTTTATTAGGAAATAAAAACGATGTGAATTGTGTGATATTGTTTAAAAAGACGTAAATATTGTAATTCAGGTTGATACGTAAATAAGCAAGGATGGTTTAAATATATGAATAAACAATATATTTATATTAAGATAAGTCTTATCGGCCAAACCAATTATAAAAACAACGAAAAATAAAAGATCATATAAATTTACATTGCATGAATTTGAGATGTTATACAAAGCAAAGACTAAAATAATACCTTATGCCATAATATGGGAAGAAAGCTGAAAACACCGCAAAGCTTGTTACTAAAATTTATCTTTATCGTAGAGGCACATATTCAATTGATAGTATTATGCTAAAAAGCATATCTATCGAATATATAAATACAAGAAGATTATTAGAACAAACAATGCAAATTTTGTACGTGTAAGTTATGCTGCTACCAGCTGGATGTAATAATATAAAATGAAGTGAAAGCAACAATTATAATCAAATAACTTTTAAGAATAATTCATTATTAAAAATGCATCATTAAAAATATAGAAATGTTTTCCTGATTCTTTTTATTTTTGGAATAATTAAGAGTGTAAAGAAAACAATTTATTCAATATTCTATAAAACAAATTTATTACTTCTATTCACATTTCTCCTTAAATTTAAACACAATTTATTTAATGAAATTTTGAGGTAAAATTCTTTTAAGATACTTTTTATCAACTGATTCTTCACTCATTTTTAGTGCTGCATCGATAATTTCTTCGTTTTTGCATCGAAACACAAGCTTGGACATTTCTAAATATCCCTTTAACTCTGGAAGTTTGACCATCTCCCGTGATACAGGAATTGAATATTCAATATCGCATTTTAAAATTAATTTGTCCGGAAAACAAAATTCATTGATTTTTTCTATCTGTTTTATTGGTACTTCAGCTAATATCGCTTCAAAGTTTATTTCTTTTGGGGTTATTTCTTTTTTATCTACCTTTTTTTCGTCTCCCCCGATCAGAGCCATCTCGGACTGATAATTTATACGCGCAGCAAACCCATCTCTTGATTTCTCAAGTATTTGATCTTTGATACCATGATACTGATCCATCCTTTCTTTGATGAGCTGATCAATTATGTTTTTTTCATTTTTAATATCATAAAAATATGAATGTCTAAACGAATTGAAAAATTGACTAAGCGAAATATCCATCGAGCAAAAGATGGCTGTTATGATAGGAAAGGCGAGAAAAACTTCAATCAACGAATCTTTGTCACTTATTGAAACAGTATCTACAAATGCATGTTGTCCTAAAAGAGCCGATGCCTGAACAAGCTTCGAGTTGTTTGCAGACCAAAATGCAGTAGATGAAATACGCTTTCCATCGACGAGTGTATGGTATGAGGTTGCCAGGGAAGGATCCGATTTTAATATTCGTTCTTGCAGTGAACCTTCAATCCGACTCAAAATAAGAATTTTTATCAAATCTCTGCTATGCACGGTAGCAAAAGTGAGTGTAAAATCGTTCATTTTCAAATAAAATTTATCAGTACTGCGGGTATGAAGCGATTTGATTTCATTTGTTTTAAAGTTGAATGTCTCTGTTTCGGATTTTATTGTAATAGCAGTATTTATGATTTTGAAAGATGCTGGATTTCCATTAAGTTCTATGGGAATTTCATCGGGTTGAATTATCATTGGGGATAAATATGAAAATATTAAATGATAGATTAAGAAAAATATTATGATCTGAATAAAAGTTATTACAGTGTAAAATAATATAAAAGTGTATATATTTAAAAGGTTAGTGTTTGGTTATTCTTTGTCTTTCTTTTCTATGGCACCCAATGGCACTTGCTTCTCCAAATCTTTTTACAACATCTTCTACTCAATCTCTTACGTCTATGTCAGCCTCAATGCTCCTTAAGTACTCAAGTTTTTAAAATAATACTCTTATTTTTTTATGATATATTCAAAGATGTTATAGGCGATAAATTGACAATAACAAATTTTTAGCGTATCTTAAATGGATAAAATCATTATAAATTATAGCGTGTCTGTTAATTATGAATACTACATAAAATGCATTATTTTATATAATACTGAGAATCTAAGTTAATTTATTATCTGTCATTTTTGTCAATTGATATCAGAATATTGATGTGATTGACAGGTGAAAAAAATATAAAAATTCAAAGAACCCGTCATTTCATGTCTGAAACAAAAAATCAAAAAAATCATGAATCACCATTCATTAACGAATCAGATATAATTGACACCCTCGAATTTTATAAGTCGACAATGAATATATTAGTTAATCATATGAGAGCAACTGTATATTTAAATCAACCCGAAATGCAAAAGATTAATTTGGCACCATCGGATTTATTAACTCATTATTGTAATATTTCTATAGTAGATACCTCGAATCTTTTGCTTGATCTACGGTTACTATGCTTAAAAACATCTTCCGATCAAATGAATATATACCATTCATTTTTGCATTTGCTTGAACTCTTCTTTAATAAAAATAAGAGTTGGACTATTAAAATGAATGAATGGTTGAACATGAATTATCCATTAAAATACGATGATGTTGTCAGGCATGCTATTAGAGGTAATTTTTCAACTCTTTCTAAAAAATTTCCCGAATTGGAATACATCTTAAATGAATATGCTGAAATGGAACGATGTGAATGGCTAAATAAATACAAGAAAGAAATTCCTATCGAACTGTTAAATGTATTTACTGGTGCCTATCATCTTAAAGATTTAAATTGGGCCGAGATATTAATATATGAACTCATTTATAAAACAACGTCGAAGGATGAAGAATCTACAATACACAATTTGCTTTCTAAAAAAACTCCGAATATTTATGAGCAATTGATTCTTGGAAATTATGAAAATGTAATGAATTCATTATCGGGTTGGCTTAAACTTGTTTTCTTATTTGCATGCCCGAATATAATCAGCCATTCAATATATGAAATGAAGATACGTAATTCATTTGAATATTTAGGCAAGTGTATATACAATTTAGAATGGAAGACATCATTAGAATATTTTATGTTTTCAATGTGCCCAAATAAATATATGGAATATATATTAAAAAACGTTACATTGACATTAGATAATGTTAAATATCTTTTTCATATTATCAAGATAAATAGGATTGATAGATTCCATAATCTTATATTTGATGAATTGATGATAAAGGGTCAATACGATATTATCTTACACTTTGCTAATAAATACAATTACATAATTGAAATAGAGAAACCTGAAGAATTTATATTATGTTGTGTTGAAAAATGTTCAATAGATGATTTGAAAAATTATAATTTAAAAGAGAATACTGAACTAATGAATTATATAATCAATATAAAATATATGAAAGAGTGTTTAAATAATAACATGATTGACACTTCAAATATAAATGTGCAATTTGTTCTAGAATCCAAATACAATAATGTTTGTTTAGATATATTAATAAAATATATAAAATTAATCGGAAAAGATGAAGAAATTTACATAAATGCTATGGAAAAAATGGTTAAACATGAAAACCTGGTACCATTAAAACCATATAAGCATTTCATTATTTAAGATTGAGATAATACTATAGAAAATAATTTCACATAATTTAATAAATTAATTGTTAAGTTCATAATATATATGTTTAAAATATATACTGTAAATAAAAAAATATATTATATATCCAAAATAGAACTGTCTTCACAATTAAAAATGTCGTAATTCTAGTATTAGGAGAAAATAAAAGTTAAACTGATTAAATATCTATTGCATTTAAATCTTACTATGCTAGAAGATATAACATGGTGGACACAAATGTATTATACATATTTTACATTTAGCAAGTAGTATTTTCAAAGCTAATAAGTATTGCAAACACCATCACTACAGGAGATTGTAGAAATAAAAGAACTAAATTTTAAAACGACATAAAAATTTGGGTAATACAAGAAAATCAAATATATTTATTTATGACATGAAGTTTTATAAACTAATTTTAATTTTCATTAAATAACTAGTCAAATAAATTCTAAATTTTAAAAATGAGAAAATAAATATGCTTGTTTGAAAAACTAAGCTTTATTTGTTCTATAAGACCAAGACTAAAATTATACATATGTTATAGTGTTGAAGCCTGTCAACCAAAACATACAAAAAATATCGTAAAAATTGAATAATACTAAAACAGATAAGACATACACATGGATTTACCATACTCGAGAAGACACTTTGATTCATGAATTAAAGTCAGACAAATATTAAAACATAATAGAAGAAATTAACATAATTAAAAAATTTATTTGCAATAGAATTTTAACCACATGAAAAAAGATAAGAGCAAAATAGAATAAACAAGCATCTTTTATTTAAATCAAATTTTTAAATAAGTAATAAATAACAAGTTTTTATTGTACTATATTGACAAAAACGAATGAGATATATACTTAGAATATAGAAGATGTATTAAATAGGGTATGAAAATGATAGATCAAATAGAGGTATCGATAGATAAACTTAAAGATACAATATACAATGATATCTTACTACATGCAAATATTAAAAAAGAAAAATAATAAAAAAATATAAATTTTTTAAATAAAAAGTATGTTTTCATTGCTATTTTCGCATAGAAATAAAAGAAATTGCACTTTTTTGATAATTTTACAATAATGGATAAAGAACACCATTCAAATGTGAAATATTAGCATTTATTTGTTATTGTTATCAAGAAAGTTTTTAACAAGTTAAATTCACACTAAAAATTTATAATCTATTAATGATGCATAAATGCAATAAAATACCATATTTTGTATGTTATGGTGTAATAAAATATATGAAACAGTTACAAGCATGCATTCAGATTTAAATACTTTAGCAATTTTTAGAAAATATTCTTTCTTTATGTTGTAAAATAAAATTGTCTAGCAAAAAGAAAAAAAATGAAATATATTTAATAGAGAAGACGGTCTAAATAAAAATATGATATTTTTGAAATTATAAAGATATTATTTTATAAGCTCAAATTTTCTATGTTTAAACCTTTGACTATTATTTTATTGATAAACAATTTATGAAATTTCTACAGCTCACTCTATTATTTATATCATATTCAGTATTAAATGCTATATGCTTTATAACTTTTAGTGATACGGTTTTATTACTCTTTTCAATATTAGAGTATATAAAATTATCTTCACAATTTATATTTATATAGAATATTTGATTATTGACAATATTATTATTTTTCACAGTTTCACCTGCTCTATGTATTTTCATCTGACATCAATCATTGTTATTCATTATCTTATTATTGTAAACAAGTTTGTCTAATCCAATATTTCTGTAAGTTTAATATTAATTTAAATTTTTAAGAATTTTTATTTCTCCAAATTTGATTTCCTATATTTTTTATACAGTGTGCCACAATTCTTATTTAAAAACTTAAAACATATCAATTAAATAATAGTAGATACAATCATATTGATGATGATGCATCGTTTCATCTTATGCTATCATGTACAAATATTGGATTATGTCTTGGTATATAATGATTAACAATGTTACTAGCTTTTCTATAATGATTATTATTTTAAAGCTATTTCCTTTATAAATATAAAATATAACAAATAATATCTCATTTTGATTCGAATGTTTCTCATTCAACCATAGAGAATATATTTTATTTAGATCAAATAAAATATTTAGCTACAAATATTTTGATTTATATATTTCGTGTATACTTTATCCTTTTGTGCTTGTTCTAATATTCACTTTAGTAAAACTATATAGTTCTGCCTCTTTGTACTATTTTTATTAACAAATAACATACAACAACCTCTTATAACCAAACTTTATTTATTATATTGCCCAAACTTACGGTTGAACAGTTTCGCATACTTTTTTAAATTCAGGTTCATAAAATTTTACCATATATTCTTGTTGTATATTAAAAGTAAATGATATTTGTTTCATGTATCTCTTTAGTATTATACCTTTTATTGAATTGCATTTAGATGTAGTTTTACACCTACAATATGAGCATACATATAACTGACCATTTATTTTATAATTGTATGTCTATTTATTATGGAAAATGAAAAGCTGAAATTCGGGCCGATACAAGGATAAAGATTGATATTTTATTAAAAATAATAGACCTGATATATTTATTTACGTAAGAAGAAGAATAAAATTATATTAATTAAAGTTGGTATAACGAGCCAAGATAATCTTCAGATTGTTGAAACGGAGAAGAAGAGGAAATACGATCTGTTGGCGAATGAATTAGGTTTGTTATACAAAGCAAAGACTAAATTAGGACTTTATATTATGGCATGGGATGGTGTGATAACCAAGTATCACAGAAATTATCATAAAGAATTAAATATAACTCCAGAGTTATATATCCAATCGACGGTATTGAAGATGACGGACGCTTGAACCCATATCACTTGAGTACAGAAGAAGCATTGAGGATGACATGGACGTAAGAGATCGAGTAGAAGATGTTGTAAAAAGATTTGGAGAGGCAAGTATTACTGGATGTTATAGAAAAGAAAGACAAAGAATAACATAACACTAACCCTTTTAATAAAAAATTTATTTTTTCTCACACCTAATTCTTGTCATATCGAATAACTACATTTTTTCAATTTATATGTTTTAAAAAACATACCAGAATCATGTATCAAACCTCGTTTACTTTATAAGGAAAATATTCAATAATTATCGAATTATATGGCCGCCAATTTTTATCTGTTAACGTAATAAAAATTTAATATGCTATTTCATCTTTATTTTATATGACTGAAAATTATAGAAAATCAGTGATGTTACATAATCATATATAAAACTTTTCTTGTACTAAATATCAATGTCTTATCTAATCAAATTGTATCTTTATTACAACAGTTTGTGATGACTTTATGCTAATTTTGTATCTGATTCATGCTTCATGCATTGCATTATATTTTCGCTCGCAAGCTAACAAGAAATACATAACAACTAACAGTAAGGGATGGCTAGTACTTGGAGATCGTAGTAAAGCTAAAAAATTCACTCTTAAGCCTGGTCCTGATACAAAGGTATTTATTCAAGACCAAGACAAGCGTGTTTGGGATATCGAAGGAGGCAAATCAAATGTAATTCTATATAGCAAACACGGTGGAAGTAACCAACAATACGAAGTGACTCTTTCACATACAGGATTTAATATTATATCTGTACTGGATTCATGTCTCCAATTTTCCAACGATGATCAGATGCGTATATACCGTGCACCATGCGATGGTTCTATCGTGCAAGAATGGAAAAGTATGGAAGAGCTACCATCTCCCAAGAATAAAGCATATAATCATAGTCATGCCGATCATCACCATAGCGATTTTCATCATTATGATGAGTTAACTAGTCATAATAAACATAATAACGTTAGTAGCTCTTCTGATTCAGATACGAGTTTTGTAAAATTTAATCTTTCAAATTCAGATAGCATTGAATGCGATGAGTCGAATCATAATCACTATAAAGCAGCTAGAGAACACAAAGATCGTAGAAAACATAAAGATAGTTATCATAAAACTTCTAAAGATGATATGAAATTATAAAAAATGTTTAGTTTATAATATAATAAAGTTATTCGATTAAATTGATTTATAATAATGCTATTAAACCAAAATAAAATTTTCAACAATCATTCTATAACTTTTATAATATTTGATAAGTAGATTGATATGACAAAAAAATTATAACTGATTCAAATCTATTCATTATATTAACTGGGATACTCTAATATGTAAACCGTTTACTATATAAGATTGATTATAATATTGAGTTTTAACATGAATTGTCATTTTATTTACTATAATTTGATATTATACTTTTTATTCAATTACAGTTAAAAATATTTTCACATTTTAATATAAATCTTCTATTACATATAATCAGCTTTGATATGCGTTCGCACATTCTCATTGATATACTCGTAAATACCACTTAATATAATATAAAACATAACCTTTATTTACATATTTTAATTTACCAGTTATCTAACTTTTCAAAATTTAAAATTGTATTTTTTCATTTTTCTTATTTTATTTATTTACTGATCTCTCAATAAATAATATTATATATATAGCCATTTGATGCATACCGCAACGTATCGAACGTAAAATTCATGAATAACAATATAACGATGTTTAGAAAAATAAATAAAATAAAAAAAGTTTAATAATCTATGAATGATTGATAATAAATTTATAGACAAGATATTATTTAAAAGATATATAAGTAAATATATGATAAAATGTTTATCAATATTTTTAAAGCAAATTTTGATACAAATAACAGTTATTATATTGAATAGTTTGATATAAGAATATACAAATGAGTTAGCTTTGTCGAGGTAGAAGTAAATTGAAGCGTCAAAAATCATAAATTGGGAATTATTAACTATACATAAAAATATATGTATCATGTTGTTACATTTTCGTTCTAAATTAAGATAAATTGATATGTAAATTTCTGACTATTTTTTATTAGACACCTTGGTATAAATATACACTTTGAATTTGAGCAAAGAACTGTTTATATATTTATTCGTATTTTTCAAATGATTAATTAGCATATTTTCTTAAATCATTTTTCATGATGAAAATTTAAAGGTTAAAATAAAATTTATCAAAATTCACAACACA
This sequence comes from Astathelohania contejeani, assembly GCA_014805555.1. Taxonomy (NCBI): domain Eukaryota; kingdom Fungi; phylum Microsporidia; family Astathelohaniidae; genus Astathelohania; species Astathelohania contejeani. Next base: position 88,314 of record SBIQ01000001.1, on the reverse strand, counting down.
CTCATCAATCAATCTAATACTACCAAATTGGCAAATTACGAAAATATTTTGAGTCATATCTAGCACGGAGGAGGTACATACAAAGTAAAAAAATAAAACGAAAGTATAAAAACTGACTCGTGAAGAGATTAAAACGAAGATACTTATAAAAGATCTCTTTATAATTAGAATAGGATGAATTTAAATACGATGGCTACACGTATCACATAAATATTATTTATACAGAATGGTAATATTCTATGCTTTGATGCTTAAACTACTGGGATATAAGCATTCTGCCTTTCTTGCAAGATCAATACGGCTATGATAGATAGTACAGTAGAGCAAGAGTAAATGAATATTTACTGTACTAACTAGGGATCTTACAGATTAATGTGTTTATAAACAATAAAAGTATAAAAAATCATCACAACATGAAAAATTTTATTTAATAAAATCAAAAAAGTCATATTTTATAAGTCAATTTATTAACATTAGAAGTATAAAACAAGTCTATAAGCTAATAATTTAAAAACAAATATATAAATACAAAGTGCATGCACACCATATGTCATTCTATTGAATAGAAATATGAAAGTTTTTACAAATGTTATTATGTGCAAATAGGAGGTGGCAAATATATAAAATAGTATATCGAATATATAATATTAAAAATTTTATTGCAAAAATGTTTCGTTAAATTTATAAGCTGAACAATAAGTGCATATTTAATATGGTTGATGTTTTAACGTGATTATATGAAATAACAAAGTTGATAAAGATACGAAAATTTTAAGTCAATGAAATTTAAAAGCAATTGAGATGATATAATTAATAAAAATCAGTTATGTCGTTATTTAAAACAATGTAAACATGCTTGTAAAAATAAAAGTTATGTTAAATTACAATAGGATATAAATAATATAATGAAAATACATTATCGTATTCATTAAAAATAATGTATAATACTTATATTATTTATACACTATTGTCTATTATTTCCCGAAATAGAACTTTACTGTCAATTTGACATATAAAAAATCAATATTTTGATTAACATTATAACAAAAAAAATCTTATAAATCATGAAATTATATTATTGCTTATTGAATATCAACCTGGTTTGCAATGCACCGTTTTGCCATTCAAGTAAATACAAAGACGAACACAGAATGATTGATCCATATTCAAAAGAACTAAATTCAGACAAATTTGCTATGTCAAAACGAATAATGTCATTTTTAAAAGATCCATTAAAGAAGAGATCAATAAATAACAAAAAAGCTATTATAATCATAGAATCAGTGCTTGATATGCTAGCAAACGGTATTTCGAAATCTGAAATTATATTTTCTAATTTTAATTTAAAATACTTAAATATTAGAAATCGTAAAGTTATATTTAATTCAAAAAACCAGCCTTTAAAAAAATCACAATACCGCGATAATTATAAAAAACAAGTATATTGTAAAAACAAGATAAAAAATGAGCATATTTATATTAATTTATTGATTGAACGCCAACTTCTTAAACTATTTGATGAATTGTCTAAATATACAAAAATATTAGTACAACCTCTGATAAATATATTAAAACGTGATACGTTCTTTTGCAATTGCACTATACATGATTTAATAGATGTATACAATGCAGATTATTTTACTCCAAAAACATCCAAGATTACATTTTCAGTATTAATAAAAGAAAATAATATTATTGTAAATGAAGATGATTATCAATTAATTGATGAATATGTTCTGGGATATAATATATATTATGTGTCTATGAAATATCATGAATCGCAAAAATATGTAAAACTTTCAGGTATTGACGATATATTCTTAAATTCAAAAAAAAGAAAAAAAATATTAAGTATCGTTTCGGATGCATGTAAACACGATATTAATGAAAATAATGATATAATTGCTACTAATAAATATATTGAAGGCCAGTTAACTTATTTTAAAAATAAGGAAATAAATTTTACTTCTGAAAGATTTGATATGATTAAAAGGTCGGACTTGATTTTAATATATACGAAAAAATTTATAATAAACTTAAACGATGTTTTAAATTTTATAATGAATGATCTCAAAAAAACTATAAAGGAACTTAAATACATAATAAAAAATCATAAAAAATCATTACCTGCAATTATTATAAAACCCGAAAAATATCCAGAAACATAAGAAAATAATCGTTCTACATTTAAGAATATATAATGATATAATAAAATATTTAATATATTAAAAATAAACATTTCCAATTCTATATATATTTTCCAACACCATCACTCAATATTCTTACTTATTTTAATTAAGCTAAATCCAAATTATAAACTTGTTTTTTGGGCACCTATTTACAAAAGTAAATTAACAATTAGTCGGTATTATATGCCGTGGAACCGATAATATATTATATTTATTTGGATGGTTATATCAATGCAAATATGATATTATCTTATCTCGTTTTGATAATAAAAAAATCCATACAAAGATAACTGATCATATGTAATATAACAAATTAGCAAAAGTATAATAAAAGAATATTTATTTATTGAGTAAAAACTGCCAGATATGGTAGCATTAAATAAGACTACGTGATATAGTCAATTTGCCATAGAAAAAAGCATATAAAAGCGAAAATAATATAATAAATAAAATTTTTTGAATAAAAACTGGTATAAGATGTTTTCTACTTTTATTAATAAATAAAAGTTTTTTTAAAAAGGAAATAAAATTACCGCTGTTAGACCAAGAATTTATAAAAGATATCAAAGTATAGTTAATCAGTATAAAGAGAAATATCGTACTAAAAATAATTAATTAATCCAATATATTTGACAATTAAAAAAATGACAGTAAAAGTAGAAGTTTTGTAACTAAAGAAAATATTTTTAAACTGCGAAAATGGAAAGAAAGACAAATTTGGCGCTTTAATCAATAAATTTTAATTTATATAAACATAAAATCATATCATCTTTTACATTGCGATATAGCACGGCATAATAGCTAAGTACTATACTCATTCTATGATAATGGCGGCATACACATAATTAAAAAGGAGATGTTTATTCAAATCATACTATTCAAGTAGATAAGAAGAAATAACACGAAAAATAAGATAGTATAAAAGTGAATTATAAGATATCACAACGACAATAATATAAAAGAAAAATATATTCAATAACTTACTATTGATAAATAAAAATTTTTTAAAACATAAATTATAATTCATAGAAATTTTATAAAATCCCATGCTGGATGATTTACGAAATAAAATATTAAATTCGCAATTCAAAGATTCAATTGAAAATATTTCAATTGAATTAAGATCAAACATTGAAGATACTCTTTACCGAGAAAAACACAATATAACCATTAATGGAAATCCAATCTTATCACCAATGCAAAAATGGGACCAAAAAAATGAAAATGGATTTTATATCAATAGTGATTTGCAAGAAGTAATTCCTCACACGCTTCCCAGTCCAGTACAAGCTCAAACAATCCCATATATAATAAATGGAGTGGATTTCGTTGCCATTTCAGCCACCGGCACCGGCAAAACACTTGCATTTGTGATTCCTCTGATAGAATTGCTATCTCGTGAAGAAGGCCGAGCAATCATATTAGCTCCTACAAAGGAATTGGCTCATCAAATAGAGCAAGTATTTACAAAATATAATCAAGAGATTAGCACCTGTCTTCTTGTGGGTGGCCATCCTATAGAACTACAACTTATTTCTCTTAATCGTTTCCCTGCAGTTATAATTGGAACTCCTGGTCGCATAGCTGAAATAAGTCGCATGGGTGCGACGATGGAAAATATCAAATATCTCGTAGTAGATGAATATGACCGTATCGTAAATGATAAGGTTTTTATTTCTGACTATAAATTCGTTACATCGCAAATAATACCGCATGCAATTAAGTTTTATTTTAGTGCTACTCCAGATATAGGATCTCTTGGCATATTATCTATTAAAGTTGGGAATTCTAATCATATAAATAAAAATATTAAAGAAGAATTTGTTAATACGACTGAGCATACAAAATTGAAATATTTATTAAAAATGCTGGATAGCGGGAATCGAACGATTATATTCTGTAATACAATAAAGAAGGTGGATTGGCTATCTAAAAAATTGGCTTTTTATAAGCCAAGAGCGCTTCATTCTCGTATTCGTGGACGCGGATGCTTGGATGGTATAAACACAAATGTTATAATATCAACAGATTTAGGCAGTAGAGGATTGCATATTGAAGGCATTGAGCTTGTTATAAATTATGATTGCCCCAATAAAATGGAAGATTATATACATAGAGTAGGAAGAACGGGAAGATTTATGAGCGGAAGGGCAGTTACATTTTTAAATGAAGGTGAAAAGTTGGAATGAAATGTAATCTATAGAATGATAACCCTGAAGATAATAAATAAGAGTATATTAAAATAAAACTTGTAAATAAATGATTTTTTAAGATAGTATAGATATATTTATCGAAACTATAATATCAAGAATGAATAATACTTAAAATATTGAATTTATTAATCTATCTATAATATAAATGAAACATGTGTTTCATATTATATTCAAATAAAGATAAGAAATGTAAATACATGTTAACACCAAGCAACTTTAGAAGATATATTCTGGGCTCTATCCAAGAATTCCCGTCTAACAATAGCTTATTTAAGATAATAAAAGAATTGATAAATACAAACAACCGATTTTATAACCTTCTTCTCATTATTATTTTAACATTATTTATAGTTTTTGTTATTGCTATATTAAGACGTAAGCATGTTACAGGGAATTTTATATATTATGTATTGGGCGGAATTATTCTTTATTCAGCATTTTGTATTGAAAAATCATTGCAAATAAAGATGGAAAGGCAAAGTCCGATAATTCACAACAAGCTATTAAAAAAGGAAACACCTCAAACAAGTTTTTTTGATGGATTTCTGAAATTAGAAAGAAAGTTGAATGGAAGCTATCTTGCAAAATCATTAAACACCATAGGAATATCAAATATAGTTAATAGTAAAATTGATAAAGATTTTGACACTATAGCCATAACTAATCGTTCAGGTGTTATGAATGAATCGAGTTATTTGAATCTAATGAATAGTAATGATAAGTTGAAAATTGAACATCAAGAATATGATGGTAAGAAAATACGCAATATCGAACATAAAGATGAAGAAACAACAACTGTATCATCAACAAATAAAACAGTCGAAGACAATAAATCTGTAGATGACTCCGAAGATAAAAAAAGATCAACGAGTAGTAAAAATAAGAAGAATGAAAGTAAAAAAATTTTTAAAGAAAAAAAAAATTTAGTAAAAAGCCAATCCAAAAATGAAGAAAATGAAAAAACACTAAAGAATCCAGAGAACAAACTTATTAATGAAACTTCTGGCAAAAAAGAATTAGTAAGAAAAATTGAAGAAAAATCTACAAATGGAAAAGATGAAGTAAAAAATGAAGAATTATCTTTTGAGCCTGAAATTATTTCTAAGAGTAAAAAGAAAGAAAATGATGTTTCTTCTATAATTAAGGATAAAGATATACATCAGAATGATGATTCAGAATATGAAGGCGATGAGAAAGAACGATATTTAGAACGTATAAATTCTAATATAACTTTTAAAAAGGAAACTGATGCTTCGTATGAATCCTTGATAAATGATACAAAAATTTTGAAAGATAAAACGATGGAATATTTTATTAAGTTTGAAAATATATTCAATCTTTTTATAAATGAAAGTAAAAAAATAAAAAATGAAATCTCTTCTATTGATATTGCATTAGATCTTTATCCAGTAGAAGTGCAACAATTTAAAGCTGCGTTAGAACAAAAATTTTCATTGGTGAAAGAAAATATAGTAATAGACAAAAGCAAATTAGAAACTGACAAACCAATTGTAGAGTATCACTTGGAAACACCCAAGCTTTATACACCTAATCTGAAACCAATACAATCATTGTTTCAGAAAATACGAAATACAAAAAAACTGTTTCAAAGCGAAAGTAATAATTTGGTAGAGAAATCAACTGGAGTGTTGAATTCATCGAAAATGAAAAATCTTCCTATCCTTATCAATCCTAATTCTGGATCCATACATAAAAATATTGACAACATTGAAATTATTCTAGTGATACAAGCTATATTGTGTTTATTATTGTTTGTTATTCAGCTGTGCGAATTAACAAAATTTACTTTTTTTTTCAAATTTTTGATTTTAATTTGCCTTTTTGGGAATATAATTTTAGGAATAGTCACAATGATTTATGGGCAAATATTAGAAAAAAGTTGTATAAACAAAGAAATCCCAGATTGTGCAAAAGACTCAAATTTAAGAATTGCAGGAATCATTCATATTCTTAAGAAATCGTTAAACATAGATCCTGCAAAAGGAAATGAAGATCAGGTTAAACTTGTTCAGACTGAATTTAAAAAAATAGCTTATGATGCAGATAGCATAATGAAAGAAATGAAAAAATATATTGAAGAATCTGTATCAGACGTAGTATTCCAAAAAATAATGGTTTTTGAAGATATGTTTAGAAAAATTGACTATTTAAATCCTGATTTTGATACACTTATGGGTAATAAAGTGAAGAAAGATGATTATTATAATTTAATATTAGATATGCGTAGAATGCTAGAAAGAATTAAAGTAAACGTTAAGAAGATAAACACAGGTAAAATAATAGATATTTATAAAAATTTTGCACAATTACAATTTTTCTTCTTAAATGAAAGTGCAAACATCTCACAAAATATAAAGAGTATAATTGCATCGGATGCCAAAAATGTTTTAGCAAAGAAGAAAATTAAATGTGAAAAATCAGTGGAGATGGTATGTCGCGGGTTTGAATTGCATGATACATTGTATGCGACCTTAATAATCGTAGGAGGTATTTTTTCAATTTTATTAGCTTTTTAATAAATTTAATTTATCATTCTAAATATTTATTTATCAGAGATTTACATTTTATTGCCATCAATTTTCTTTTTTTACACTTACTTGTAGTGGGCAACTATCTTCACTCGTATTTTTTAAATTCTCAACCGTCTCCTAAATCTTATTTGTTATATCAAATCCATCTTTAATACCCCTCCTGAACTTCAAGGATATGGTCTCAGGTGTCTTTTCAATACGGTAGATTGAATGTGTGCTTCAACAACGAGTTTATATTTAACTCTTTTAAATAGCTTTTGTGATATTTAGTCAACATCCCGTCCCACGTTATGACATAGGGTATTGTTTTTGTCTTATATAATAAGCCCATTTCGTTTGATAAAAGGTCATACTTCCTCTTTTTTGATGTCCACAGTTTGGAGATTATCCTGACTCGTTCCATCTCAGTTAAAACAATTTCATTAATTGTTTTATCATAGATAAATATGTCTGGTCGATTATGATTTATTAGGATATATGTTCTTATCCTTGTATCGACACGGATTTCATCTTTTTCATTTTCTACTACTTCCTGGACCGAATGACAACATATTTTACTCATAATTCTAAATATAAAATAATATAATCAACATATTTGAAATAAAATATAATTTTTTTACTATCGAGCTTAAATTAGTTTACTACTTTAAAAATTATACCTTATTTTATGACTCGGGATGGTAACGGTGCCTTGAAGGGGATATCTAAAAAAGATTAACAATACATTAATTATCGAGACATATACATAATCCATAGTAATAAATAAAAGATTATTTCACTAAAGTTTTGGAGAAGCATTAAGGAAAGCATGGAAATAAATAGTAGAAGCGAAGAAGCGATAGGGAGGCTTGGGAAAGGTGTGTTTATAAATAAACACAAGTATAAAAAATAATGAATCATATTCAAATAAAAATATAATTCACATAGTTTTATTTTATTAATATTTCTTTGGTGATGATTTCATTAACTAATAGTTTTGCTTCAGGAAAATATTTAGTTTTGGTAAATCAATCAATTATCCATATTATAAAAAGTATATCTTTAAATTGTCTGGAAGTTATTGTTACAATTTCATACTATTTTATATTATCACGATTTATATGAGTACAATATCTAATTTTTGTATTTAATTTTAGTCAGTTCTGATATTGAAATATTTGAACAACATATTTATTCTTGTTACATGATTTCTTTTAGCCGTAAAATTTCTTCTTTGCTTCGGTGATATTCTTACGAATTTATCTTTAAAATATTTTCAGCAATTTTTATTGGATAGATGCCGGGTGGTAGAAAATTCCTAGTTCATTCGAATACTTCTTTAATATATTGTTACTGTTTCGCCTCATAACATGGCTTACAATAATTATATTTTCGTTTAATATTTGTACAACACGGCCAGCTCATTAGCAAAAAAAATGTATTATTTTAATTCTTATAATTTTTATTTTTAAATTGTTTATTAATTACTGTGTTATATATTGTAATATTCATTGTCTTTATTTTTCATTATCTGTATTTATTTTTAGAACAATAAATCGTTTTATACATTGTTTTGAGCATCTATGAGTTTATATTTCCTTTGATGCTTGATCCGACTTATTTTTTCATTTACTTCTCCATATTCATTGTTTGATGTTTCTTCAGTCTTTGATTGAATCCCGATTTTATTTCTGTAATTCTTATTGTGCTTTATAATTAAACCTTACTAAAACCTCGTATGAAATATAATTTTCATTTTTCATTTATATGAATAGATTACTTATTGGCTAGCATATTATATTTTCTATACGAGTCAAATAATTGAAATTAGTAATACTATCTTTTGTCAGTTATTTTAATTGACCTCTTATCACATAAAAAATCTGGCTTATAAATGATGATTTATTCAAAGGGTTAGTGCTATGTTATTTCTTATCTTTCTTTTCGATGGCCTACGGTTGGGATCCAGTAATACTTGCCTCTCCAAATCTTTTCACAGCATCTTCTACTCGATCTCTTATGTCTATGCTATCCTCAATGCTTCTTCTGTACTCAAATGATATTGTTTCAAGTGTTATCTTCAGTACCGTCGATTGGATGTATCACTTTATCGTAAAATATATATTTAATTCTTTATGATAATTTCATGATACTTGGTTACCACACCATCCCATGTCATAATATAAGGTATTATTTCAGTCTTTGTTTTGTATAGCAAGCCTACTTCATTCGCCAAGATAGAATCTTCTCCTTCTCCGTTTCAACAATCTCGAGATTATCTTGGCTCGTTATACCAACTTCAACTAATATAATTTCATTCTCCTTCTTATCGTAAATAAATATATCTGGTCTATTATTTTTTATTAGGATATCAGTCCTTATCCTTGTATCGACCCGAATTTCGGCTTTTTCATTTTCCATGACCTCCTGGACTGAATGAGATAATGTTTTTAAAGCCGTACTTATTCGCAAGTAGAAGGTAAATACACCTAAGTATCTCATTATGACTTCGCGTATAGTTATGTCCAAGCATTCGATCACAACCTGTTGCCAGGTGGTCGATCGACTTTTTGGCTTTACTGCAATGCTGGCATTGTAAAGCATTGTCTCTCCAAAAAACGTTGCTATCTGGATATAGCAATAAATTCCTTCAGTAATTTGGTTTATTATAAATATTTATATATATATACTTTTATTCTCGTATCTACCTAAAATGAGCATTTTTGTTAGCCGTAACATGTAAAATTGAGTGAATAATTTATATTAATAGGCATTTCATTTCAATATTTTATTTATTTAATAAGTTTATTTTCGTTATTTTCGGCTGATATGCACATCTATCTACCAATTTCTTTATTTTAAGATTTTTTATATTAAACTTATACTTAACGCCTCTTTTATATTTTATTTCTTGATAAATAATAACCGTTATTTGATGATTCAGAAATTTAAAGATGATATTTTAGAAGCAATAAAAAGTAACAAATATTTAATTATTACTGGCGGTACAGGAACAGGAAAAAGTACTCAAATTCCGATTTTTCTTCATACATTGGGTAAAGTTTTAATTACACAGCCTAGACGGGTATCCGCAATAGCACTTGCCTCTCGTGTATCCAAATTAATTGGAAAATTTATTGCGGGCTATAAAGTGCGTTTTAAAAGTAAACACAGAGAAAATACCCAAATAATTTATACGACAGAAGGAATGCTATTAAATATGTTAAATCACGACCCATTTCTTTCTGACTACCAATTTATTATTTTAGATGAATTTCATGAACGAACTATAAACATGGATTTACTTTTGGGAATAATTAAAGAATTAGTTAAAAAAAGAAAAAATTTACGGTTAATAGTCATGAGTGCCACAGGAGATATTGAAAAATTAAGTGATTATTTAGATTATTGCCCAGTATATAATATACCAGGCAGAACATATCAAATTAGAAATTTCTATGATAAAAAAATAAATAAAAGTGTTTGCAAGAGAGTCATTGAAACAATAGAATATATAATTAAAAAATATAAAACTGGTGATATCCTAGTATTTTTAAGTGGATTAGATGAAATTGAGGAATGCTGGTCAAATATAAATAACTGCGATGTATTACCATTGAGATTGCATTCAACAATTTGTGATCCATTGGTTTTTACTGAATGCAATCAAAGAAAAGTTATATTTGCAACCAATATTGCCGAAACATCTTTAACAATAAAGAGTATAGGCTTTGTTATCGATACAGGAAAAGTCAAAGTAAAATACTATGATCATAATCTTGATTCGGAATATCTTGAAATAAATTGGTGTTCAAAAGATTCTTGTAAGCAACGTGCAGGAAGATCCGGAAGAACACAGGATGGATATTGTTATAGATTATTTACAAAGGAGCAGTATAATGAAATGGAGCAAAACATAGTGCCAGAAATTTTAAGAAGCGATCTTTCTGGTATGATTTTAAAAATATTAAAGTTTGAAATTGAAATAGATTTTATTGATAAGCCTAATAAGATGATCGTAAATTCTGGTATGAAAAAATTAGAAGAATTGGGCCTTGTTTCTGATGGAAACATAAATGATGCGGGAAGATTTGTATCAGAGCTACCATTGGATCCAATGCTGGGTAAAATGGTTTATGAGGGAATGCGTCATGGGGTCACAGACAAAATGGTAGTATTGGTTAGTATGATATGCGCAGAAATCGATCTCTCAAAGGTTAATAAAAAAAAGAAAAATGATTTTGAAAATTTAATAGAATATTTTTATGAATCAAAAAAACATAAAAAGAAAGATTCACAATTACTATTGGCAAATATGATATATTTACAAATATCAAAAATTACTAAAAAATATTCTTTTTTCAAAGAACAGAAAGACATTTGTAATGTAATTAAAGAATCTTTGATTCTAAATTTATGCCGTAAAAACGGCAACATATATAATAAATTAAAAGGTGATTCTGTAATTCCTTTACATAAAAATCCATTTTCTGTGGTAGATGATGATGATGAATTTCTCGTATTTTATCAACTAAAAGGTAAAGAAAAAACGATGATTTATTTAATGGGTGTTACGCATAGTAACTGTTTATGACAATTTTGAATTTTCATATAATTAAACGATAGATGTGTTATATACAAGAATTTGATTTTTATTTAGTATTTTCAATGATTTATTTAAAAATGTAACATTCGGCTCAGGCACTTAAAATTTTCGGTAGAAAGGAATGAATTTCGAGACTTGGTTGTAGTTTTAAATACATAATTTAATAAATTAACATAACCAGCCATAATTTATGAAATGCTATAATATAGCGAAAATGTAGATGTATATAGAAATATATCTACGAAAATATATATCATTGCCCCTCATATATTGAAGTTGAAAAAGTGAATATTTAATGATATAAATGCTATTAAATAGAGATAAAATAATGGGAGTGTTTACATATTAAATAAATATTACTAACAGTAGTAGCATACTATATAACCATATAGTATAAACACAGTCTTATTTTTCCTATATTAAAGCACAAAGGTGTGTAATCAGGTTAAAATGCAAGATATAGCATTATAATTTAAAGTTACGCAAATTTTAAGTCAAATTTTTTAAAAATATAATACTGTTAATTAAGTAAATAAAGAGAGAGATGTTTTGTGCTATATTTTAAAAGCATAAATTGAGTGAATGTAAATAGAATATCTTTATCTTATTTTAATATTCAATTATTTAAATAAAGCTATATACAGTTAACTGTATAGAAATAATACAGATCATAAAAATTTTATTATTTCACATAACGTTTATAATATGACAATTTATTTACAGTATTTATATATTTCGTAAAATCTGCCAAATTCAAATCAAAGTATATAATATAAAAATATATAGAGGGAATTATTCAAGATGTAGTAATAAATTGTTCTTATTTTAGCATTGCCATTTTTTATTTTTAATAGGCTTAGCCCAATGTTCCGGATTTGACAACTGATTATACAATTTCATAAACCCATTATGTCCTAATAAAAATGAGGTATCGTTTAATGTCAATTTGTACATTTCATAAAGATGAAACAAATTAATAATAGATTGCAATAAATTATTTTCTTCCATTAAATTTTTTGGTATATTTTGTGAATAAAATTCCAAATACAATTTTTGCTGCTCTTTTATTTTTTTTATTTTTTCTATTGTTCTTTTAGATAAGTTAAATTCATTATTTTCAAATATTGAAGCACAGTTATTTAATAAAATATATAAATTGATAATGTATATGGCAGGAATATCCTTTAACATCTTTTTTAAAAGTAATGCATGCGAAATTTTTTTTATGTCTTCATTTTCGTTATAATACAAGGATATCGCCTGATTTATATTATCGGTTAATGGCGATAAAAATATAAAATCAATTAAAAATATTATGTTCGAAATCAGATTGCTTATTTGTATATTTATACCCATTTCTCTATTTTCAGAGACAATAAACATGCTATTTAGTATTTTTCTATTTAAATAATATAAGGAAGTATACGCTATTTGGTATGGAATTACATCTTCAATTAAATTTAGGATTTTTATAATAAAATTTTGAACTTGTAACTTTTGCTGATTGAAAGATGGCATATAATTGTAATCATGATATCGATTGGTAGTATATTTGGTTTTACCAGTAAATTCAAAGTTTTCTCTACAATCACACATTTTTATAATTAAGTTTAATAGATAAAAAAATGAGAGGTTTGATGCAAATTTTATATTTTTTCTTTCAATAAATCGTTTGAATGAAAGTATCTCCGGCAAAATAATAAATAAAAAATTGTCGGATATGATAAAACACATTTTAAGCTTATTCTTTATTCGTTTTTTAAGATCATCATATAATGTTAGATTTTTGGAAATATTATACTCTGAATAATATAAAAATTCGATATGACTAAATATATCATAATTGAAGTTGTATATTTTTTTTATCCCAATAGACATTATTAAACTATCTATTAGTCTTTCATACCTTTCAAGCGTTGTATAAAAATCATGGTTATATAAAAAATTTATATTATATTCATTTAAATCTATAATATAATCTAAGAAAAGATTGCTTTCATTTATTAAGTTATTTGTATGTAAATTTTCAAGAAATATAAAATTTGAGATAAATGATGTCCAAAAATTGTTATATGATGGATAATAATGATAAAAAATTCTCTCTTTTGACTTTTTTGATTCAATAAACTCTTCATTTATAAGATTAAAGTCTATATCTTTGTTAACATCATCTTTTGTTTTATCATTTTTTAAATCACAAATGGCACACGCTTGTAAAAAATCTTCATGTAATATGTGTTTTGATTTAAATAAATTTATCCTTGAGTTTATAAAAACTATATCTTCTTTATGTTCATTAATAGAAACATTTTCTATAGGATATGACAAGCTATTGAAATATTGCTCATTTTTACTTGGTGTTTTATCACTCATATCGACAGAAAATGCATTTTCATATTGTTCATCGATTAAATATTTAGAATCAGAAGATCCTTGTACTAGCCATAAAAAATATGTTATAAGAGCATACATATTAATATTTGTTCAAAATTTTTTAAATGTCTAAGATTTTCTTTTTAGGAAAATTGGCTGTCAAAAATATGATATTTATAAATAAATCTTTTCTGTAATCAGAATGATAAAGTTTGAAACCATATCATAAAAAATAGAAAGTATTGGGAATAGTGTGAAAATTGTAGTATAAGAAATCATGAGAAAAGATGTAGAAATAAGTGTCGCTGAGTATCAATTGCAGGCAAATACTACAAATAAAACATTAGTAGTCATTTATTGAATAAAGAAATATTTTAAATTATAAAGAATATGCCAGATAATTTATAAAAAATAATAGATTTGTGTATTGAATTACGATTCACTAATGGATGATTGATAAATGATTGCTTTTATTTATTTACTTATGGCTAATCATATTTATGAAAAAGCTATAATCTTATTCGATATAACATTTGGCTTTATTTTACCAAAAAAATTTGTATGATGAAATGAAAAATTATAAAAAATTTATTAACCATCATTTTATGTCATAAACGAATGAAATTTACATTTAAGCTTTAAATAATGATATAAAATGTTTTGAAATTTCTTTTTTATTTTTACTTTGTTCTGCTTATAGTGGGATTATTTCGATTTGCTAGTATAATTCAACATATACATTCTTTTTTTTATTTTTTAATAGAAATATCGATATATTATTATGTATCCGACTTTATGCCTTAGCTATACCTGTACCTCGCCTAGTCAACTTAAACTTAATAAAAAAATCGATCTCTAATTAAAAAATATAATATGATTGCCACACGCTCAAAACGACGTCAAACCAAGACGGGAAATTACTAATAGTTTGAAGTGTTAAAAGGTTGTATACAAGTACAAACCTGGGATTAAAGACCACGATTTCGATTTACATGCGTGTTTCATAGATGACAACTTACCAATTTTATTCATTTCTTTTAAGAGATGAGAATTTTAGAGGTTAGTTAATGAGCTATCAAGTTTCACACATTTATTAATTAATGCATCCATTGCCAAGTCGACTACTCACAAAAATATCCTTAACGTTATCCAGAGCAAAGGAGGCACATCTGGAGAAATAATGATTACGAAAACATAAAAACATATTATATCCAAATTAAATCAAGGCAACACGCAGACGTTCCGCTTATATTGGGATGTCTACAGTAGAGGGGTTTCGGGTAAGTCAGCTGCACGGCTCAATATGGACGCTTACAAGTGACACAAAGATGATAAAAGTGCCCTGGTTTGATGCTAATAATATCGCACTACAGGTACCCTACCCTACTTTTAGGGTCGATCCTCAGATCTGATAAACGGAATGGGTTGCGATTAACAATAATATGAGTACTTAAGGGGAAATTGTCTTAATTAAGCAGTCGCTGCACTGGGGCAAGTATTTTATTCCATATATGAAAAGAGCTTTTAAAGTAGATTAAAGGAATCACAAATCATCAAAGAACATGTTTAAATAAAGCTACTATATTGCCATAGTTATTGATATTTCTCCAATGTATACTATTTTATCATCTTATTCAATTATATATGTATTTATTTTCGCACCATCGGAAGATCTTATTAAAATTGATTGAGATATGCATTTAATAAATATATATGCCTACTTCACTGATTTTATTGTGACATACATGTAAGATCATGAAATTAGTTAATACTTATTTTAATCAATATTTTTATAAATTAAAAGCTAGCCATATCTTAAACTTAGATTTTTCTATACAAGTGAAATTTTAAAATTTATTAAATCACAGAGCCAAATTAACTACTATCTTAATAGCAAGAATACATCTAATTTGATTGTGTTTATAAATATACACAAATGTTAATAATAAAAAGAAATTCGATATTGTCAAAATTTTAAATTTAAACTATTAAATTGTTATGATAAGTCGCAAATGCGATAGTGGATGATACTAATAGTTGATATTGAACATCAAGCTAATTGTACCATTATAATATTTATACTGAAAGAACAATAATAGATATTGTTTCATTTAGATTAAAACAAAAATAATAAGATATTTAAAAAGTATTGTTAATTGTAATATTTAATCATCCTAGTAAAAAATAATAGACCAGATATATTTATTTACGATAAGAAGGAGAATGAAATTATATTAGCTGAAGTTGGCATAACGAGCCAAGATAATCTCCAAATTGTTGAAACGGAGAAGGAGAAGATGCTATCTTGGCGAATGAAGTAGGCTTGCTATACAAAGCAAAGACTAAAATAATACCTTATGTTATGACATAGGCCGGTGTGGTAACCAAGTATCACGAAATTATCATAAAGAATTAAATATATCTTTTACGATAAAGTGATATATCCAATCGACGGTACTGAAGATAACACTTGAAACAATATCATTTGAGTACAGAAGAAGCATTGAGGATAGCATAGACATAAGAGATCGAGTAGAAAATGCTGTGAAAAGATTTGGAGAAGCAAGTGCCATTGGATTCCAACCGTAGGCCATCGAAAAGAAAGATAAAGAATAATATATAGCATTTATTCTCAAATAAATGGAGTGATTAATCGAATATTTTTAAAACACTTTTTTTCGAAACGGAATTTTGTTAAATAAATAAGAAAGGAAATGGCACAAATATAAAATGATGATACTTGCTGAACTTCTAATATTTTATATGCAATTTATATAATATATACACGTTAAATCTATATAGCAGTATATTAAAAGCATTCCAAAGTCTTATTATTGAGTGTTTGATATGTTTTTAATAAAATACTGTGCTTATCTTTCATTTCAATGCTATTATATCTTATATATTGAAAATAGTGAGATTTTACAGACATGTTTAAGATGCTGATACATAAAAGATGTCATATACATTTATTCCACAGACTTTATGATGAGCTAATACCATCGAACCTTCTTAGATGATGCATTGTAAAAAGTGTCAAATAAACATCTTTTATTGAATATTCATTTATTTTATTTTGGAAACTTTTTTTATATTTATTATTGTTCATTATTATTCCTTGTTGAATACTTATTTAGAATTAGAAATATGATTATAGAAATGAACATAACAGCAATCTCTCGTTGATAGATTAATAAAAGATATAATAAATCAATTTTCGTATTTTTCATAAATATACTTTCTTTTAAGGTTGTGCTAAACCTGAAAAATATATTAAAAAGCGAAATGATTTCGAAGTGTTGTAATTCGAGATTACAATATATCTTTAGCATTGCTTTTAAAGCAGTTGTATGAATTGTACCCCATATCACACATCGCCCACAATTCATGCAAGGCATTAGTTTTATTATTTCTTCGACAGCCTTAATCTCATTTTCCCCTACACCCTCCAAATATTCTTTTATGGGAAATTCAAAAACTCCTATTTTCTTGTTTATTTTTTCTATCTGGGAAAGACAGTTTACAGGTATTTTTCCATGTAATGTTTCGATCTTTAAACAAGATATCGCAGACCGCATTAATAAATACACTAAAAAGAAGTTTTCTTCATATTCTGGTTTATATCTTCTTTTAAACTCATATGGATTCGGTATGAAACCATAACTGTGTTTTTTATGAAATCGACATAAATGCGTAGTAATCGAATATTGAAACCCACTAAGTATTCTTTTCATTTTATAGCTTCCTGCCAATCTATACATTTCCGCCCATATATCACCCGAATCAGTATTTGCAGTATAAACTTCTGGATGCTCGATTAAATCTATTTTACCATCAGTTTCAGTTACAGGAATCTTATTTTTCTGAAAGATGCACGTTAGCAGGTTACATTTTTTTGTTCTTTTAAAACTGCATGGCTTGTTTTGATCGAACTTTATTTTTGAAAAAAATTCTTCCCTTATTAAGTTATGTATAATAGGCAGAGTATTTTTATTCAACGAGGATAAATAAGCTTCCAATCTAGAATTATTACAGAATGAAAAAATGAATAATAAAGAGAATTGGAATATCATGGGATGATATTTTGCAATAAATTTATCTATTTAATATATCACAAATTATTATATCTTTGGAAATATCTCAGGAGAATTGATAGATAAATAAGCCTATTTATATGATATTAATCAGTATAAATTGGATCTTCAAATTAAGGTGGAGAACAAGAATAAAGAATGATACTCATTATATAAATAAAATGAAAACATTTACTTCTCAAATAAATATAAATAACCCCAATGTATTTAGAGGTAAGAATAAATAAATTAATTAAGACTAATCAGATAGAAAGATTATTCACATTTACCACCAAACCATATTTATTTATATATGAGCAAGAAGAGGGAGCAGTTGTTTATAAAATAGTATATAAAAATATATCAGAATTCGTGATGGCAATTCAACTGGATGGAGCAAAATTAATTGATTTTATAAAAATAAATTTTAAAACAGACCGCAAATTTAATAAACCTAAACCAAGTTATAAACTCGATGATGAATGCAATTGTCTGATAATTAAAGCTAATCCACAAATAAACATAGATTTACTAGCAGATATATTTCCTGAAAAAATTATTTTTTTTTATGAAATGAAGGAAAAAGAGATTTTTATTTTGGAATTTGAAAAAAATTATTTTTTTAAGAACGTATTGGGAGATGGAAGAAAAATAATAAGAGGTATAGAATTAGAGGCATATTATTATATGGATTATTTGGATGAATTGTTTTTATTTTAAATACCCTTATGGAAAATGAAGAAATTCATATTTTTCCTTTTTACTGCAACTACGAAGGCGTGATTAAAATAGAATATTGTGACTTGAAAGGGGAGTATTCAGTAATTCGGGGTGTCCGATGTAAAAAGATGGTATTAGAGGGCGTTCCTGTGTACATTGATGGAAAGCAAATAGATAATACGATTTATTATTGGAATCCTATAAATAACGAAGGAGGAATTAAGATGGGGTTACGATTATTAAACTATAAACCAAAAAGGGATTTAAGAGAATTTTTAAAAAAGAAATATTAACAAATAACTATTTTTTTATTTTATTTACTCGCAATATAAAGTTTTCTATTTCCAATAATTGTTCTGATTTATTGTTTTTTAAATAATTGTCAATGTCTTTATTTATTTCATCTTCTGATATTTCGAGATTCATTTGTGGGTGATAATTTTTATGAAGAATGAAATATCATTTATTAATTTGAGTAAATTTATATTTTAGATTTTTGTGTTTATGCTTAATGAATGATTGTGCTATTATTCCTGTTGATAAACCCACACAGCACACACCGCCTCCTATGAGCCAATACCCAGGTCTGGTCTTAGGTATTGGACGGAGCGTCACCAATCGATCAAATTCCATAAGAGATCCTAAGTAGAATAAGCTCATGGATCCAGAAATACCAAAAAATAAATGTTTGGGTTTTGAATACTTTTGAGATAGCATTAATCCTGAACCAAAGAATAGGGCTGTAGATATTAAAGCCATTGATGGGTAATAAACAAACTTATATTTAAATGTCCTTTGGAAATGAACAAGAATAAAACAAATTTCAAAGACATAATTAAAAAAATTAAAATAACTCGCTTTATTTAAACAAATCTTTTACGATTCTTTGGCTATATTCTATAGGCTCTTTTTATATATGGAATAAAATACTTGACCCAGTGCATTAACTGTCTCAATTGAGACGATCTTTTCCCCTTAGGTACTCATATCGGGGTTAGTCGAAGCCCATACCGTCTATCAGAGCCGGATCGACCTTGAAATCAAGGCAGGGTACCTGTAACCAGGTACTTTTTGTATAAAACCAGGGCATTTTTATCATCCTAGTGTCACTCACAAGCATTCATATAGAGCCGTCCAGCTGACTTATCTGGAGTTCCCCTACTACAGACATTCCAATATAAGCGGAACGTCTGCGTGTTGCCTTGGTTTAATCTAGACGTGTGATTTGTTTTTATATTTTCATATTCTTTTATTTCCAGATGCGCCTCCTTTAATCTAAATAGAGCTTAGGATATTTTCGTGAGTTGTCAATTTGGTAATGGGTGCATTAACCAATAAATGTTTGAAATTTGATGACTTATTAACTAACCTCCGAAGAGGAATAAAGAAAATTGGAAAGTTGGGCATCTACAAAACACACACATAAATAGACAGTTTGGGACTCGAATTCCAAGTTTGTACTCATCCAACAGCTTCTGATATTCCAAACTACTAGTAAATTCTCTTCCTGGTTTAACGTCGTTTCGGACGATATTGTATAAAAATATAATAAATCCATTTTGTGCTATGAATAATGAAATATTCATATATTTTTAAGATGAATCCCTTATTTTAAATTCTAAATTAAAAAGGATAAAAAGAAATAAATAAAGTATTAATTTATAAAACTTTTTGATAAAACAAAAAAATATAATAGCATAAAAACAGCCTTCTGCTTAGATTAAAACAATTCAACGCGCAGATGTATTACTTATATTTGGGATGTTCGTAATAGGGTAGTTCAAGATATGCCAGCTATACATTTCCATATGTATACTAAACTGAGATGATAGAAATGTCCTAGCTTGATGTTAAAAAGACATGACTACAAATACCCGGTTTTGATTGCAGGCTCGATCCGGTACCAATAGACGACGGTATTGTAAGTATCCAAGGGTGAATTGTATCAATTAGGACAGTCGCTACTTGTTTTAAAAACATTATCTGAAATATAAAAAGAATTTCTTGAGTATACTCGAAAAATTTTAAAGTGTAAAAGCTCTTATTTATATCAAAATATTCTATAATACTTTAAATTTCTTTCATTGTATGAGGGAAACTGAAATAATTATTTTAATTAAGATTGGTATAACAAGTCAAGATAATCTCCAGATTGTTGAAAATACGACTTATTTGCAAATTAATTAGGCTTGCTATGCAAAGCAAAAACCAAAGTGATACCTTATGCTATGACATAGGACGGTCTGATAACTAAGTATCATAGAAAATATCTTAAGAAATTAAATATAACTTCAACGATAGAGGCATACATCCAATCGACGGTATTAAAGAAAACAACCATATCACTTGAGTACAGAAGAAGCATTGAGGATAGCATAGACGTAAGAGACCGAGTAGAAAATGCTGTGAAAAGATTTGGAGAAGAAAGTGCCATTGGATACCAATTGCAGGCCATCGAAAAGAAAGACAAAGAATAACATAACAGTAACCCTTAAATAAACTAAATTTGTTATATTAATAAGATTATGCATGAAGTATGGTAATAATGCGGTGTTAAGACATATTTAACAGTGTAATTGAATAAAAGACATATTAATAAGATAACATCATATATTTATTTATTAGCCATGATAATACACTGTTAAAAATAATAAATGCATATATGAAGAAGTGTATGATTAAACTGCATTATACATTTAATAAATAAAAGTGATTTCAATAAATATAGTATATATTGATATTATAGAATAATATTGATAAGATAACCATAACATAGTTGAAATTATAATAAAAATATATATCATAAAATTATATCAAATATAATTTATATGAGATACATATTTATTTATTAGTCACAGCTGTCATAAATTTTGATTTATACAAAAATAGAAAAAATTTGTTTATATTAAAATCAACATAAAAACTCTTTGTTATAAAGTCTACTATGAATTATTTTATAAATATGGATGGATTATTAGTTTATGATTATTTGAAATGTCAAATAAATCAAAAATATTACAAAAAACAACAATCACTTTTATTTTTATTACCTTTTATCACTAACACTATAAGGAGACTTCTCCCTCAATCGCATAGCAAGGTGAAGATCTTTAGGCTGCACCGTCACTCTTCCTCCGTGTACTGCACACAGATTTGCATCCTCAAATAACTCTGATAAGAATTTCTCTGTTGCCTCCTGTAATGCTCCAAGAGCAGATCCCTGAAATCTCACATCGGCCCTATACTCCAATGCAATGGATCTTACAAATCTTTGGAAGGGGAGCTTTCTGATAAGATTTTCTGTTGATTTCTGGTAGCGACGTATTTCGCGAAGTGCAACTGTTCCAGGCTTGTAGCGAGGTCGCTTAATCCCAGTTGATGGGATAGGAACAGCTGTTTTTCTTGCTGCTTTGGTGGCCAGTTGCTTTCTGGGAGCTTTTCCGCCGGTCGATTTTCGTGCTGTTTGTTTTGTTCTCGCCATTTTAGGGGTTGATTTTCGAAGTCTTTAAATGCCAAATTGAATCAAATTGTTTCATCGGATCTCTTCGTATTGATTTAATTATCCCCCTATAAATAAATATTTAAAGGGGTGTGGTTTTTATTGCTGGTTTGGGAATAAAGATAAGAGCACACCAATAGAATATTAGAAAAATAAATTTATCAGTGACTATGTTAATAATATAATTAATAAAAACCATATGTATATAAGTATATACTTGAAAAGAAAAACAGAAAATATTTTTTTAATTTATTCTTTTATAGAAATATTATTCACTCCAATATTGAAATTTTTCATCTGAATTGGTTGATTGGAAGATATTTGATATTAATTGCGATAAATTAAAGTACGCAATAATCACAGCAGATTATGATAATAGATGATTAAAATAATGTGGCGTAGCAAAGTAGATTAGTTCAATCATCTAATAAACATACAATCCTATATAAATATAAAAAAATTTTAATAGGTTATATTTCTTTTTATTCCTACTGTGGATGTATAACCCCATACATGGAATCATCTGATTTGCAAAGACTTATTATTTCATATAAAAACGAAAAATCTACTACCCGAATACTTCCATACATCGAAAATACCATCAACAACCTTTCAATACTTATAAAAAAGCAAACAGAATATATAAATTCATTTAAACAATATTCTTTGCTGAAGAGCATATACGAGCAGGAGCTGGAACGGGTCAAATATTTTCTCAAAGAATATTTGCTTACACGTATTAAAAAAATAGAAAATAATTTATTTATTGAAAGGGAGCATCTTAGCAGTCATGAATTGGTGTATCTTGATGGGCTAATTGAATTATACAAGTGTAGGGATATATATATAGAGCCGCCTAGTCAACTTCCGACTAATGAAGAGTGTGTCGGATTTGTAGTGAAAAAGAGTATTGGAGAAATTCTTATCGATGGACATCCAGTTAATATGGAAAAAGGAGATTTTTTTGTGGCTGCCATTGACGATGTAATTCATTTATTGTATAATAATGATATCGAATTAATTTAATAAAATAGTATTAACTAACACCTTCGTATTCTGCAAAGTTTAGTGATAAAAAATTTAAGAACATAGTAATTTGATTTTAATAAGTCGTGTTGAATTTTCAAGATACTTTAAAAATTAAAATGGAAGCATTCTTTTTAAATGAGGACTTTTTACAACATGTGTTTATAATTTATATATTTTTTTCATTAAAAACAGCTTTTATTTATTAAATTACTAAAAATAGACTTTTCTTCTTATGGAATATCAACTATATTCATTTATCGTATATTATCAAGCTAGTCCTAATATATATATACCTTATTATTATACCTCTACTTATCTATTCAATGTTATAATATTTATTTTCATTGATAATTTCATATATGCCTATTCACTAAAGATAAAGTGTAATACATCCAGGGAACATCACACCGATCAATTGCTTATTTTAATCTACCAGTTTTTGCAAATATAAGCTCAATCAAATCTCAAACTTGAGCTATTTTTTACAAAGAAATATTTAAAGATCATTGAGACACGTTCAAAACTTGGAATATAGTTTTATTTAGTAATTAAAATTCTTTAAATACACATATATTCTCACTTTGAAATTTTTGATTATTTCGAAGAATTTGCATTCTATATATCGATGATTATCTGATAGAAAAGCTATTAAGTCCAAAAACCAGAAGTATATAATAGTGATATGGTTAATTTTTAGGTTTGTAACATCAAAATAGGAGATATAATAGTATTAAATTAAGTTAAAAAATAGGGTCATTTCAGATATATTAGATAGAATTTCAGCTTGCTAGGAAGACGATGTTTTCCTGACTCTTTAAAATACAGCATTTACTCAAAAAAATTAAATAAAATTGTAAAAGATGTTTTTAAGATAAAAAGATAAATCAGATATTTTGTTTTAAGTAAGTTTATGTTTTAATTAAGTGAAAATTTGTTATTATCAGATAATCAATAATTTGCAGAATAAGAAAATATAATAGATAGATATTGATTGAACTTTTTCATTATCATATAAAGTATCATAACTACTGTTTAAACTTGTTTTTAAAAATATGTATTTACCCAGAATTAATTATCATCACATAAATCACCATATTAATTGAGACAATAAATTGTTGTTACTTATATCGCAGTTTGTTAAAGTCTACATTATTGTTACATATCGTATAAATCATACAAGCAAATTATAAACCAAATAAAACTGTTAAAAAAAATAAAATCGATGGCTTTATTAATATTTAAATTATGATCTTTGAGTTCAATTTAAAACCTTTCTTTTTTAACAATTAGAATGTAAAACAAATATCTTTAAAAGTACGGGAAAATTAAATTTTGTATAAGAGCTTGAAAACATAATATACGAAATACAAAAAATAGGGCTACAACACGAGTATAAAGAAGATTTTAATCATCTCCTTTTTATAGTATTAGTATCAAAGTTTCTATTTCCAATCATAAAAATACTATTAAAAAAAGTATTAATATTTGAATTTAAAATTAAAAGTAAATTAAGCTCTGTAATTTTTTTTCAAGAAAGAATAACATCAAGGAGAATGATAACATTAAACGTTTTTTAGAAAAAAACATGAAAATCAATCAATAAGAAATTTAATCCATTCGATTTATTTAAACAAAATCTTCAACGATTAATATTTTCTTGGCTATACTATAGAGGCTCTTTTTATATATGAAATAAATTACTTAACCCAGTGCAGCAACTGTCTCAATTGAGACAAACTTTTCTCCTCAAGTACTCATACCGCTGTTAGTCGAAGCCCATACCGTTTATCGGAGCCAAATCGACCTTGTAAGCAAGGCAGGGTATCTGTAGCCCGGTACTTTTGGCGTCAAACCAAGGCACTATTATCATCCTAGTGTCACTCGTAAGCGTCCATATGGAGTCGTGCAGCAGACTTACCTGGAATACCCCTGCTGCAGATATTCCAATATAAGCGGAACGTCTGCGTATTGTCTTGGTTTAATCTAGGCGCGGGATCTGTTTCTATATTTTCATATTCATTGTTTTTCCAGATGCGCCTCCTTTGCTCTTAATAGATCTCAGATTATTTTCGTGAATTGTCAATTTGGTAATGGGTGCATTAACCAAATGCCATATATGTGTAAAACTTGATAATTTTTTACTAACCTACCTCTACTTTTGAAGAAGACTCAATAAAGTTGGCTACTTGATATCTACAAAACACATAAATATATCAACAGGTTAGTATTCAAATTCTAAGTTTGCAAGTAGCTTTTACACCCAAAACTACTAGTAAATTCTTGTCATAGTTTAACGTCGTTTCGACGTAAGAAATTTAATTAAAGATATATATAATATAGAAAATACAAATGCATGCAATCCAATTGATCATATCATCATAAAATATAATTAATTTAACATAGTATTCATTAATTTCAAGGCTGGAAACTTATCATTCGATTTATGTATATTATATTTTATTGAGTTGGTTAGATTGCTTTAAATATTATTGGGATATTACTAAATTGATAGATAATAAAATTTATCTTATAGAGTAATACAAATGATTTAATTCTCCAATGTATTAGAATTTAATGAACAGATATAAAAAGGATATGAAAAAAAAGAGATAAATATCTTTTAAGTAAATGATATTAAGTAATGAAAATGATAATTCTTAATATAAAGCTACAGCAATCTAAGCTTAAAGTACTGTAACGAAAAGATTATGAAGTATTAGAGAAAAACCAACTCTTTTTAATCGAAAGCTAGACACATAATGATCAAAGAATATATATGTTGAATAAGAAAACTAAATGGTATTTAATAGCATTGCGATACTTATTTATAAAAATCATATCAAATATAGACAAAGTTTAGAAATTGATTACGTGAACAAAAAATGAATTGAAAAGCTTTTCACTGAACAACAGTTGAATTAACTTAATGAAAATACAGCAAAAAATGTAATACAAATGTTTCGATTAAACAGATGAATCTACTAATTAAACTTAATATCAATTAATTTTACCTTAACGTAAAAAATAAATAGAAATTTAGCGGATATAAAAATGTAAATCTTTTTATAATAAATTTAATAAATATATTCATTTTTTATTCAAACGAGTGCTTAATATAACTTAAAAATTTTCTGTGATGACATAAAGTATCTGATTCTGGAGATGTTTTAATTGATTCTTAAAATAAGAAATTAATTTATAAATTAATAATAATTTTATCTATAAACGCAAAAAATTTATTTAAAGCAATTAATGAGCATGCAATTTCTCTTATTAATTATCATATTGGGCTTCAACACCTTGAACCTGCTGATTTTGCTGTGATTGATCTGGAAGTACGCCTTTCCCTAATAAAGCACAACGTGCATCTCAAGCCTGGGTGTAAAGAAAGACTTTATCTTCCACGAAACAAAATGGGGAGAAGTCTTAAGAGTGTAGAAATGAAGAGCGAATGCATGCTTCTAACTTTGGGAAACGCTGGAAAAACACAAAAACTTATCATTCAGAAGAGCAGCGATCCTAAAAGTTGAGGAGCAAGAAAAAACACATTTGTCTCTCATTAAACACTATTTCAGGTTGAGATACTCTCTGGAAGACGTCTCTGTAAAGAGTATTCTAAATGCCCAGCGTGACACACTATACGGCAAGATTAATAATAAAAAACTACATGATATGCTGTATAGAGCGCATTTAAATGAGCATATTAATTTAAAAGATTCTTCCACTTGAATGACACATAATAATAATCTACGTGCTGTAGCACTATATTGTTACATCCAAGACAGAAATGTTTTCTGAGGAGAACTACTTTTTCATGCCAGCATTGTGGCCAGGCAAAAAAAAACTATCGATCACCTAGCAACAGTATGTGATCGAATACTTGGCCATGATTATACCCGAAGGCATAATGAGGTGTTGAAATGCATACACCTCTTATTAATGAATAAATACGGCTTCAAAAATATAAAGAAACTTAGAAGCCACTCAGTCCAAGGGATCGCTGAAAATGATCTGGCTGAGATCAGAGTCGATACTAGGATTAGAACTGATATTTTAGTCAAACATAATCGACCTGATATATTTATTTACGATAAGAGAGAAAATATGGTCATCTTAGTTGAGATCTGTATCACGAGCCAGGATAACCTGCAGCAAGTTGAGGTTGAGAAAAAAAAAATATGACCTCCTTGCAAACGAGCTTAGAATACTATATAAAGCCAAAACTAAGATAATACCATATGTGTTAACATGGGAGGGTGTTGTGACTAAATACCACAGAAGCTATCTAAAAGAGATCGGGATTACACCCCAAATAGAAGCATATATCAAATCAACTGTGCTTAAAAAGACGCTCGAAACCATCTCCCTTGAGCATCGAAGAAGTATTGAGGATGGATTGGAAGCGATGGATGCTGTTGAGAAAGCAGTCGACGCTCTAATGAAAGCTAGCGGAACTGGATGTCTACCGCAGGTCAAAGGAAAATAATATCAAAAGTAATACTATTAAATATAATCCTCATTTAAATAAAACGTTATCTATGAATATAAAGTATATAAATGGAATTTAATTATATTCAGAATTAACTCATAAAAGAAGTTGTACTAAGCAACAAATATGAAGATATCAAATGAGATGATGGCAATAATATCTACTGAATAGCATAATAATACAATTTCATATTTTAAAATGTGTATAAGTTAAATAGATAAGAAATGGGGCTATATTATAAAACTACAAAATTAAACCGGGCAGTTACATACTATTATTCTTTGACTTCCTTTTCTATGGCATCCAGTAACACTAACTTCTCCAAATCTTTTCACAGCCTCTTCTACTCAATTTCTTATATCAAGCAAAGTTGATAAATTTATATAATTAAATGAATGATTTTATTTCATCCGTTATCTTTCTTTTCTGTTGCATGTATTTGAATCCAAGTATACCATGCTTTTAAATATATTTTTATCATTTCTTCTTCATCCCTTTCATTCATACCATCTATAATGGTTTCTCTGTAATTAGAGTTTTTGAAACAATTATTTATTATATTTCAAGACCTTTCGCTCTATAGCACGGCATACATTTTTTTCTCACGCGCGATCGGCTATATCATATAGTCTTATTGTAGTATGATAGGTAATACATCCTGTTTAATGGATAAGTATATACTATATGATACTCCTTTCATTAAATTATATCTCAATTTATTCTTGCATTCAAAAATATATAAATTTCTTCCATTTAGCTGTAGAATGTAATAATATTATATTTTAGTGCTATACACACCTACTGAATAGAATACATTACAATTGACTTATTTGATTACCTGTTTATTTAAATCTATTAGTTCCAAACCAGTCTCAAATTGCTCTTAAAAGATATTTAAGAACCAGTTAACCGTGGAACTATTATCCATAAATGGATATAATACTGATGAGTCTTAAAAGAATAAATTAATAGTTGATGACACTTTTTATGTTTTTAAATCAGTAAAGTCTTGGCACAGCTATTAAAAGAATTTATACTCCTTTTTATCAAGCTTAGATTTTACATAGAGAAATTTTTATCTTACAAATAAATAATATGAAGTATTATAATTATTCTATGTAGAATAGCTGTCAATCTACATCACTTCTTAAAAAATATTATTGCTTAATATTTATACTAAGAATCGACCTTATATAAAAATTACCTTGCTTGTTTTTTTATGATTCAATCATTTACTATACAATCTTATTTATAAAATATGTTAATCCAAAGATGTTTATTTTTAGCAGAATTTCCAAGTATTTCCACACACGCAATATACATAAGTCGTCATAGGTTCATCAGCAGACCTAGTTTGTAGCTGTCTATACGAACATTTTCTTTGTTTGCATTTAGTGCAAAAAAATAGATCGGTTTCAGCCATCATTTTGGCAACGCTCGAATCAAATATGCTTTTCTTTATCAATGCACTCTCCTCTTTCTTTAACATATCACTTTTCATTTCCTCCGTAGTCATATTTACAAATCTTTCTGGTGTTATTATACGATTATATAAGTGGCGACAAAGATCGGGATTGTTTTTATCTTTAAGATTTAAATATTTACTACGAATCAATTTAGTGTCAGTATTTTTATTTAGTTTGTAAAATGTCTCTTCAATCTCCACTGCCAGCTCTGCGCTTTTTATGTAATTTGGTTCCTCGATTGTATCAATTATTGCGTCAAAAAATAATTTAATACATCTATCACGTGTTTTATCGTTCTTGAAATATTTTTCTATCACTTTGGAATCTTCGGTGTTACCCGACTGTTTATTTATTAAGCATCCCCCTTTCTTTATCCCTTCTTTCTCATTTGCATCCATTACTGAAGCATTATTTGAT
The DNA here is from genome assembly GCA_014805555.1 of Astathelohania contejeani. NCBI lineage: Eukaryota > Fungi > Microsporidia > Astathelohaniidae > Astathelohania > Astathelohania contejeani. The sequence continues at coordinate 58,709 of SBIQ01000001.1, read as the reverse complement.
CCTTTTATCTCTGCAACTTTAACTTTATCATTAGGTTCCTCTGTTTTCTTGCAAGTACTAAAACTGTTCTCTTCTTTAATATCCTTCTCACTATATTTTGTATCTTTATTTTTGCTATAACCAAAATTATCACCCTCTTTTATCCCTTTCTCACAAATTTCCATATTCTTATTTTCGCTAATATCAAGTTTATTCTCTTTTTTAATCCCCTTGACATCATTGCTCTTATCTTTATTTATACTTCGTTTTATTTTTTTATATCTCTTATTAATCGCTTCTTCCACCATTTTTTGGCATTCTTCAGTTTTATCAAGTCCATCAAGCTCTTTTTTTATTTCTTCATTATCCAAATCATCTGGATCATTAAGCAGAGAAGCAAGATTAGCAATATCATTTTCTTTTATACACTTTCTTATATTTTCCAACTTTTCATGCATTATTAAAGAAGGGGCATAAATTAAAAAAATATAAAAATTGAGTCGATGAAACAAACTTTTAATATTTAATAAAATTTATAAAAAAACTTTGTTATAATTTCTTATTTGGTGGAGGTTATAATACACCTTATATATTTGTTTATTTAAAGCATATTCACTCCAATTTCAAGTATTTCAATTTGATAGTAATAAATATTTTACATAGTCAACTGTATTGGATGCCATACTCGGATAATATAAATAAATTATTATTTAATGTACCAAACCACAGATGTAGTATTACATATGGTAAATATGAAAAGAAAAATATGTCAGTTTATGTCTTTGAGGTCAAAAAGATATATAATTATACTATAAATAAAATCGTAACAAAGAGATAATATCATAGAATATATCAAATACACACAATTTTCCCAAGTAATCAAATTTTATTAAAGCTAGCTGATCGTCTTGAGCATAGGATAAGTGGATTAATATAAAAATAAAATGTTTTATACTATTGATTAATTAAATACTTTCTGAGTCTTACTTCTAAAGATATATTTTATATAATACATCTTTTTACTGTAATATTTCAAAGAATTTAATCGATTTCGGTAATAAATACACTATTATCTTCATATTTAAATTTTTAATATTTTTATAATTATGCCTTTAAATCCGTTTTAATAGTTTATAGCTTATCAGAATTTATCATATAAGACTTTAAAATATATATTAACTATAAAATTATTACACCTTAATAAAATTATATTTCAATTTAAAATACAACTTAACATTTCGTTTTTATATACACCCTTTATATGAAAAAAAGATCAATTCAATTAACAGAATCTGAATTATTGAATAATCTTAAAAATTCATATATTAAATCTATCATCCGAGAGGGAAATAAAAAGAAATTTAATGAAAATCCAGAAAAATATAAACGAATGGGTCTTAATGAATATTTAGAAGATGATGAGAAGATAATACACAATATAATAATATCAAAAGATAAGATTATCAAATTGAATAGAAATTTTATTCTGAAAGTCAAAGATGAAACTTATACACATATTTCAATGGATACTGAATATAAAGACAGAGATACTGTGATGATACGTATAGAAGGCACACATTATAATGTAAATCGGGCTATTGGGTGTCTACAAGAGGAGGTTGAAAATCTGCCTAAGGGCATGTGTGCTCAAGGTCCTGTTTCTTTCGTCGTTGTACCCAAAAGTAGAATGTCAAAAATAATAGGAATTAATGGCTTCAATCTTGCAAATATTCAGGAAAAAACTGGTACTAAAATAGCAATATTGCCCGAAGAAACAGATAAAACAAATGAAAGAAAACTAGCAATTCATGGGACAGAAGAACAAATAAAAAAGGCCAAAGATTTATTATATAAAAGTCAATTTACTTCAAACAGTTTTTAAATAGAATATAAATCAAACTAATTTATATTATAATGATTTTACAATAGGAATAGTTAATCATTGATTAGACATAAAAATAACTTTGTTTATATTTGATTCATTCTTTTAACTGATTGCTTTATTAAATAAAATTTTTTAAAATTCAATAATTTTCCGGTGCTCTTTTATAACGAAATTAATATAAAAAAACTTCATGAAAAGTTATATAGGACCCGCTCAAATGAGCTTGTTAATTTAAAAAATTTATATATTTAGATAAAATATGGAAATATTTATCATCGTGTTGATGCAATTTATTGCATTATTTAAGATAAAAGTGAAGAGACGATGCTTTACAATACCAACATTGTAGTATGACAAAAAAGTCGATCGACCATCTGGCAACAAGCAAATGCTTGGCCATGGCTATACGTATAGGCACAATGAAGTACTTAGGTGTATTTACCTTTTATTAGCGAATAAAACGGCTTTAAAAATTATAAAAAAACATTATCTCATTCAGTCCAGGAGGTCATAGAAAATGAAAGAGCAGAAATTTGGGTCGATACAAGGATAAGGACTAATATCCTAATAAAAAATAATAGACCAAATATTTATTTACTATAAGAAGGTGAATGAAATTATATTAATTGAAGTTGGTATAACGAACCAAAATAATCTCCAAATTGTTGAAACATAAAAGAAGAGGAAATACAATTTCTTGGCGAATGAATTAGGCTTGCTATACAAAGTAAAGACCAAAACAATACTTTATGTTATGACATGGGATGGTGTGGTAACCAAGTACTATAGGAATTATCTAAAAGAATTAAATATAACACTTACGATAGAGGCATACATCCAATCGACGGTACTGAAGAAAACGCTCGAAACCATATCACTTGAATACAGAAGAAGCATTGAAGATAACATAGACGTAAGAGATCGAGTAGAAGAAGCTGTGAAAGGATTTGGAGAAGCAAGTGCCACTGGATGTCAACCGCTGGGTATCGAATAAAAAGACAAAGAATAACATAACGCTAATCCTTTAAATTAAAATAACAATAAAAGTGAAAATAGCAATTTAAAATAATTATTTGTAATAACAAATTTATAAATATTTTAAAGCATATAAATGAAAAATTTTAGTTAAAGTTATAATGATTACTCAAGACAATCCCCAACTAATTCAAACAGAGATGAAAATAAAATTTGGTATTTTGGCTAATAAGTCTGGATTACTTTATTAATCCAAAACTAAATTTATACTTTATGGTATGCCATGGAATGAGATAATGACTAATTTCACAGAGGTTACTTAAAAAAGCTTAACACAACATCAGTTATTGAGGCACACATACATCCTATCATATTAAATTAGAGATTATTTCACTAAAGTTTAGACGAAGCATTGAGCACTGCATGGAAATAAACAGTGAATAGAAGAAACGATAAAGAGGCTTAAAATAACAGCAAAACAAATCCTCATAGCATATAGAAGAAAAATGACAAAGCAATAAGAATCTATACTTTTTATTAAGTAAAAAATATGGCTTGTAATGCTAATATATTTAATATGTTAATTGCACATTTAATAAGACACATTATTATTTATGAATAACGCAATAATGTGCACTTATACTTTATTAAAAAGGTTAGTGTTGTATTATGCTTTATCTTTCTTTTATATATCCTACTGCTAAAATACAATGGCACTCGCTTCTACAAACCTTTACACAGTCTCTTTTACTCGATCTCTTACGTTCATGTCATCCTCAATGCTTCTTCTGTACTCAAGTGATATGGTTTCAAGTGTTTTCTTCTATACCGTCACTTAGATATATGCCTCTATCGAATGTATATTTAAAATATCAAAACAGTTTATAAAGATAATGATGCTAATTACTTTTCATTTCAGTTTAACACATACAATCTGAATATTATGTCACTATAATATTTTATTTATTTATCCTATATTTGAGACGTTAATTTATTTAAAATTTTTATACCCATAAATGATTTTTGAAAAACATCGTTGTGTTGTAATTATGCGAGGAAGACATGCAGGCATGAAAGCAGTAATTGCCGATGTGCTTGAGGATACAAAGCAAGTTATATTAGTGGGTATCAATAAGGTACCTCGTCCTATTACTGACGATATGAGCAATGCCGCTAAGAAGCGACGATCGTCCATGAGAATATTTATCAAGAAAATTAACATGACTCATATTATTGCGACTCGGTATACATATAAGATTGATATGGATAGGTTTGATCTTAAATCGGGTATACAAGAACCAGGAATGAAAAAGAAATTAAAGGAACAAATATCTGAACTTTTGAAGAAAGAATATGCTGCTGATCCAAGTAAATGGATATTTGAAAAATTAAAGTTTTAATAAATAAAATTAGTTTAAACGGATAAAATTTATTCAATATTATCAGGTCAATGCAGTAATATAAAATAAAATTATGTAGAAGTTATATTATCGAAGATATTTTATTATATGATTCTATTGTAATACGTTGATTCATAATTTTATTATTGCTAAGATTCTTCTTTATTATTACATGTACTTTTTCTCATTTATAATTAATTAATTAAAGAAGATAATACATATGCGCCATATATTAGGAACTCATACATAATGATTTATAATACTTTTTTGAAAGGAGAACAAAAATTTGAAGCTAAACTGGGGGATCATATTTAAAGTCAGGAATTAAAATAAGAGACATTTAGTATGATGGATATCGTAACATATTATATTTCGAGGAGAAAGACATATATATGAACAAAAAGAAAATAGTATAGCATCATATAATTATTTATAGAGGGAATATATGAAGAGAATAGAGATAGATGTAGTTAAATGAAAGACATATAATGATAAGCACTTGATATTGACTTAATATCTAAATTGTAGCATTATACTGAAAAACTATATAAGTTATTTATAGTCAATCTACAAAGCTTTTATTTGATAAGAAAATAACTATTTAATTGTATTGTATCCTACTGCTACTATCTTCAATGCAATCTTTCATATTTTACACTATTTCTATTGCTTTTTTTATTGTCTATTCTTTCATTTATAATTTGTCTTTAGCCAGGAATATAGTCTTAAGGTAAATCTTTTATAAAAAACGTCAATGGTCACGCTAAATAAATAAAAATAGTTGTGAAAAAAGATATACGTGTTATATATGATTCAAAGCGTAAGATGTTATTTATATTGTAAATCTTTAATGATTAAATATATATAAAGATTCCTTTATATAAGGGATCACATGTATTATCATATAACCAATAAAATTGAAATTGGTTTAAATCTTTTAATTTATATTTCAAATATATAAAATAGCCTTTTTATTTTAACAAAATGTTGTGATAAAATTTTTGAGATGATTATATACGAAGGCATAATAAGGTACTTATGTGTGTTTACCTTCTGATGAATAAGGCCCAATAAAATGCTACATTACACAGTCTATGAGGTCATGTATGACAAAAGATCAAAATTTAGGTCGACACAAAGAAACAAACTGATATTATAATAAAGAATAATAGTCCAAATAAATTTATTTATGATAAGAGGGTGAATAAAATTTTCTTGGTTGAAATGTGTATAACAAGTCAACATAACCACCAGGTTATTGAAAACAAGAAAAAGAGAAAACATGACATTTTGGTAAATGAATTGGGTATGTTTTATAAAGCAAAAGCTAAAACATTGCTTTAACTCATAACATATGGTGGTAATTAAGTCTCATGGAGGTTATTTGTAAAGCTAATTATATCATCTACGATATAGATGTATATATAATTAATATAACATAGAAGATGCTTGAAACTATATCACTTGAGTACAGAAGAAGCATAAAGATTATATGATGGTCTGAGCTCGAGTAGAAAAAGCGATAGAAAATTTTGTAAATGGGTATGCTATTTAGTATATAAGACACCGAAACCCAAAACCTATCTGCTCCCTCGGCTTCGTATTAAGTTAATGGTAATCTGAGTAGAATATACTGGAGTATTAACTAACTAATAAAATTGCTTATATTATTTTCCTTGTTGAACCAACTTCTGTATAAGGTATGGTGTACCAAAGTTCAAGGACAATAGAGTGGGTATGATAAAAGCAAAAAGGTTTTTAATAATCTAAAAAATAAGGTAAGTAACTATAAAATAGTGCGTTATAACTAGCACAGTTTGGATAAAAAATTCCTTAATTTAAATTATCAAATAAATTCTATTTGTAATGTAAAAAAAGATGCGGGGCTATTAAATGTCGAGCACAGACAATGAACAAGAAAGACAAGAAACAGCACAACAATGACCCTTCAAATAAAATTTTAATAATATTTGTTTATATTCTATAAATTGGGTTCTTATATTTTTAATAACTTTGATGACACACGAACAAATCTCTTGTTTTATTTTTAATTATTTATGTATTTTCTACACCTAAGTATACCAAATTACAACATATGAAATTATTATAGTTTTATTCTGCGAAACAACCATATTTCATTGCTATTATTTTAATAATCCTTAATTTCGGTTCGATAATTTAATTTGTAATACTAACCTTAATAAAATATTTTTATTAATATAACATCTCAAATAAAAACAATTATCAAAATATATAGTAATGTTCTTTCTTTGTTTATTTCCAGTACAGGGTTAAATATGATATCTTCAATCATATGGTGGATCTCATCTTACTAATCGAGACAAATATACTGGCAAAAGTTAAATTAAAATCCAAAAATACTATTTTAATATTATTATTTATTAAAATCTATTTGTCAAATGTCAATATTTAATACTACATTAATCATTTTTATCTATTAAAAATGACATCTGATTAAAAGTTAAAGATATCAAAAATCAATTTAAAGATTAAAAAATACGTTATAAATAATAATCAATAATTCATAACGGATAAATTTATTCGAACCTGTTGGGGTGATTATAAAAAAGTATGAAAAGAAAAATTAATAAAAAAGATGATCTCAAGCATAATACCGAAAGACAGGGTAAGGGGAATAATGAGAAAATCGCAACTAACAATTTAATGAATATGTTTGAAACAGAAAAATTCAAATGGCATAATAAAGAAACAGAAAATGCTATAAAGATAAATTCCGACATTAAAGGGGGTTTTTCAACAAACAAAATCCGAAGAAGTGCAAGCATTTATGAAGAAGAACCTCAAGGGCATATGAAAAACATCCTAATTGATAATAAATATAAAGTACGACAAAGCACAGAAGAGATGTATATTTTAAGCGAAATAAAAAAATCCGAAGAATGCAATTTACCCTCATTGATTAATAATATGATAAATACCTCAATATTCGGGTTTAAAACGGAAAAATTAATTTTAATTTACCTTAAAAAAAATGCAATAATTTTACATCGGCCTAGTAATATACCAAGTGGAAAAATATTCAGTCCAGAAGATGATCGAGATGTCGAATTGAAAGAGCGGACCAAAATCAAAAATGCGTTAAAAACATTTGAGTTTTATATAAAAAGAAATAAAATTGATATAGTTGCTTTTAAACAAATTATTACTTTAAACAGCATTTCAAACCTTGTTCTTCAATTATCAACGGATGATTTTGTTGAAAGAAATTATATTTTCATTATTCTCAAGAAAACCTATGAAAATATAAACTTATATCGTAATACAATTGAAATGTCTATAATAAATGAAATAATCAAGTATATTGAAGGCGAAAGGTCACATGTAGGAATGGAAGAGTGTCTTGAATTAATATCTTTTATTAGAGTATTAACACCATTCGCCAACTTTAAAGATGCTAATATATTCTTTATAAATTATATCAATCCTTTATTTAAAAAAAACGATTTTTATTTATATGAAGACGCGCTAATGTCTTTATTTTGCAATTTATCACAAAAATCGCAAGAATCTTTTGATCTTATATTACAAAACATATTTAAAGGGTTTTCATGCTTTAATACCCGTAATCGTATTTTTGCTATGCGTTTAATTTCTCGAATTTTAACATCGTTTTTGAGAACTGAAAGTCTACTGAGCATATTGTCGGGTTTGACTAAAATGATAAATTGCTGTTTGAATTCATATAATGTCTTTCAAATTGATATAGTTGATGAATTTTTCAGAAACTCGCTGATTTATAAGTTAATTGAAGAAAATTCGGAAGTATTTATTAAAAATATTTTTGTAAGCTTATACAGCATCTCAAAGAAACACTGGAAAGATTCACAGAAATCAATCATTTTTAACATTATTCGCAAAATAACAGAAATCAACCCGATTATATTTTATGAATGCCTCAAATCTTATAATTTAAATCGCTTCAGAGACAAAAGGCAAAATAGAGAAGATTGTGTAATTGAGGAACTTAAAAATATTAGAATGAGTGATATAAGTGAACCGAGATCTATAAGAAGAAAGAGTGTATTACCTTTGAGTGATCAAGAGTTTGAAAATATTAAACGTTTCAAAAAGTAAAAAAGGATAGTGATTTACTAATTAACATCAAAATTGTTTAAGCTTATCAATAAATGTATATAATATATTGCAATCTATTTTCATAATATGAATAACAATTTCCTTTTTATTTCTTATTTAATTTTTCATTTATATAATCTAGACGAAATCAATAAGAAAAAATTTCACGAAAAGTTATATAGGACCTGCTCAAATGAGCTTGTTAGTTTAAAAAAGTTTTCTACTTGGATGGAATATGGGAACATTGATCCTCGTGTTGAAGGAATTCATTACTATATCTAAGATAGAAACGTTTTTTGGAGAGAAGATGCTTTACAATGCCAGCATTGTGGTAAAGCTAAAAAGTCGATCGATTATTTGGCAACAAGCAAATGCTTGGCCATGACTATACGTATAGGCACAATGAAGTACTTAGGTGTATTCACCTCCTACTTGCGAATAAGTACGGCTTTAAAAAAACAAAAAAACTACGATCTCATTTAGTCCAGGAGGTCATGGAAAATGAAAAAGCCGAAATTCGGATCGACACAAGAATAAGGACTGATATCCTAATGAAAAATAATAGACCAGATAAATTTCTTTACTATAAGAAAAAGAATGAAATAATATTAGTTGAAGTCGGTATAACGAGCCAAGATAACCTCCAGATTGTTGAAACAGAGAAGAAGAGGAAATACGACCTATTGGCGAATGAATTAGGCTTGCTATGCAAAGCAAAAACTAAAATAATACTTTATGTTATGACATGGGATGGTGTGGTAACCAAGTACTATAGGAATTATCTAAAAGAATTAAATATAACACTTACGATAGAGGCATACATCCAATCGACGGTACTGAAGAAAACGCTCGAAACCATATCACTTGAGTACAGAAGAAGCATTGAGGATGGCATAGACGTAAGAGATCGAGTATAAGATGCTGTGAAAAGATTTAGAGAAGCAAGTGCCACTTGATTCCATAGAAAAGAAAGACAAAAAATAACACAACACTAACCCTTTAAATAAATCGAAAGTGTTAATATACTAAATTTTATATATTTATAAGGTAAGATGTTTGATAACTCGATTGTAATGTATAAAGATTGATTCAATTATTAATATATTGATTACTTTCCATATATACTCAATTATATCAATATTTCATCAAATAAATCTGATTTACACTCAAGCTAAATCCCGTTTAATACTGTTTAAGTCATTATATATCAAAACAGGATTTTTGTAGATTCTGTTTGTTAAAATCATTAAATTGAGTAATATGTAAATTTATATTAGATATAATAATAAAGTATACATACGAAATAAAAGGGCGTAAGTTTTCAGTTTAAAAATTTATATTTAGATAACATGAGATTTGTGCTATACTAATAATATATTAAGTAGTTGTGATATTCATAAAAAAATTTAATATATGGCTATTCAAGAAATAAAATTACATTATCTATTTTATACAAATTTATAAATATTTTACTTAAATATAATTTCACTTGTCTTCCCTATTTCTTGCTAAATACTTTTTTTAATATTTTCTGCGACTTTTAATAACATTTATTTTATTATTTAAAAACATACTTTAATTGTAATGAAAATTTTCAGTTGTCTCGAAAATTTTGATGGTACCCGTTATTACACTGACTAGTATTATTGCATATGAAATAGTATAAGTTTTTTACAAATACACAAATTCAAATTTCGTTAGCTAATATATTATCCTTTGTTCTACACGTTTAAACTAGTTGGATATTGTCCTAACTCATATCCACTTCTTTAATATAATTTACTGATTCTTTTTATTATAAATATATTGAGCTTGTCATTTCTGAGCTTTATTATATCTTCTTTTATTTGAATGTTCATCTTAGATCTAGCAGACTCATTTTCTATTATTTCTTATATAAAGTGGACGCAAAATTTCTTAAACTTCTTAAATTCATATATATATTCGCGATTAGTAGATAAATATATTTTATTATTTATTCAATTTAGTAATTATTATAGAATAATTATTTGTACATCTTTTTTGATTACCATTAGCATCCCCACTATTTATTATCCCCCGTATGTACACTTATTCTATTATTAAAGAGACTAAATAAGCTTTGATATATAAAAATTGTTTACATAAAAGAAAAAAATAGTATATTAAAAACAAAAGATAATTATACAAATATGCTTTATTTAAACGAAATCTTTCACGATTTATGACTCCTTGGCTATACGGCTCTTTTTATATATGAGATAAAATATTTGACCCGGTGCAACAATGTTTCAATTGAGACAATCTTTCCTCCTTAGTTACTCATACCGCTGTTAGTCGAAGCCCATACCGTCTATCGAAGCCAGACCGACATTACAAGAAAGGCAGGATACCTCTTGATACTCTTGGCATCAAACCAGAGCACTTTTATCATCCTAGTGTCATTCGTAAGCGTCCATATGGAGCCATGCAGCTGACTTACCTGGTCACCCTCTACTGCGGACATCCCAATATAAGTGGAATTTCTGCAAATTGCCTTGGTTATATCCAGGCTCGAAGTTTGCATTATATTTTTGTATTCATTTTTTTTCCAAATGCCCCCCTTTGTTCTAAATAGAGCTCAGAATATTTTCGTAAGTTATCAATACGGTAATGGGTGCATTAACCAATAAATGCGTGAAACTTAATGTTTTTTAACTCATCACTAGCTCTGAGGATAAATTAAGAAAATTGGTAAGTTGGCCATCTATAAAACACACACATGGATAGACATTTTTGGACTTGAATTCCAAGTTTGTACTTGTCCAGCAGCTTCTGACACCCAAAACTACTAGTAAATTCTAGTCCTAGTTTGATGTTATTTCGTGCAAAATAATTATACAATAACACTATTTATACGTACTTATCTTTTTCAATATTATTACTTATTTACTAGATGAATTTTTTAATAAATATAACATTTGCAGTTTTGAGATTTGATCCAAAGATCCAATATATTTTTGTACTAACTTTGTTTGTTCTTTCAACAATAAAAACAAAAATTAATATTTTCATGCATGAAATCACTGCATTCCTTACAAAACAAGGATTGGCATTTTGAACACCTCTTTTCACACTTTTTTAATTTGCATATTCGGCAATCATCATTTGAATCCTTTGCATCAACAAATGGTTCTAATTGATGTAAATAATACTGGGACTTCATTATATTGACAGAAGAAACAAGAGATGTATCGCAAATAGGACAATTTATTGGCAAGTTACAAACCTTAGTATGACACACAGGGCACTCATATCCCTGTTGAGTCAGTGCGAGATGGCATGCACAAACACTTTCTTCCTTAAGAATTTGTGGAAATCCCAATTTAAGCAACGAAATAGTAGATATATGAATAATATCCGGTCTTGTGAACCCGCTAAGCAATACACCTAAGTGTGGTCCATCAAGAGTGACAAAATACCTACCATGAGTATTTTCAGACACCTTTTTAAAGAGGGATACTTCACCACAAAAATTTATAAAATGAACTTTTATGTTGTTAAGAACAGGCATAGAATTATCATGAGTATTTAATGAAGCAGTAAGAATTAAGATTTCTCTAATATGTTTAGTATGCTGTAATATCTTTACGCTTCCATCCAAAGCATTATAAAGATTAAAACTACCACTTCCTGGTTTAGAAGAAATCGAGGATAAAAAGGCATCTGATGTGAGATGTGATTCGCAGATGCCATTACGTTGTGTCATAAAGGTTAGCTGGGAGATTGGATTTTCTTCTCGAAAATTTTCTATAAATTCCGCCAATCTATCGTGTGTTTGAATACGAAGGGATGGATTGAAATCCCTGCTATCAATAGGAATAGAGAGATCTACTAATATGTGAAGATGACGTATTATAGCTTTTTTATATGGTTGATATTGATAATTCATATGATATTGTGATTCAATTTGCTTCTGAAAGTCAATATTGTCTTCCCAGGATCTTTTATATTTCTTTTCCCATGAAAATTGCTCAGACATGGGATTTCCAGATATAATTTTTATTATGATACTATCAACATCTAATTTCTATTATAATAGTATTAATAATATATTTCTATTATAATACTATCAATAATATATTTCTATTATAATACTATCAATAATATATTTCATTTATCTAGGAAACTTTTTTATATCACACTAATATATAAATGATAGTTTTATATCAACTAAGAAGGAATTAATAATAACATCTCAACTATACCTATTTATAACGCACCAATAATAAGATGGATATTATTATTAAAAGTATTAAACTTTCTTTTAATTAACAAAATAATATGAAGGGATGAAATATTTTTTTATTTTATCTTTTTAATTATTTATTTTAATTATTTAAAATTACGTGCCTAAAAGATTATTTTTATTGCATTTCTAAGTCATTCTCTTGCTACCTTAATTTTATAGTCGGTGTAAATCTTAAATATTAAATTAGTATAGTAAAACAAACTACATTTAATTCATAATACTAATCTTTAAATAGTTAATAATATATATTTTACTATATTAAAATCTCAACGATGGCCATACAAAAGAAAGAATTTTGTTATAAAGAAATGGCTAGTCATTATAATATACTTAAGAATTAACTAAATATAAAAATAATCCTAATGAAAAAGTAAAAAAGTAATTTCATGCGCATATTACATTTTAATAGTCTAAGATTACCAATTTATAATATTTTAAAAAATAGAAAAAGAAAAGAGGTGATATGAAAATAGAAATCTTGTTTTATATATCTTATTATTGACTTACAATCTTATTTATAATTAGAAGATCTTCAATTGATATATTTTTCTGATTATTTATAATTAGCTTTTCAATATATAAGTTTTTAAAGTGAGAAGGGTATAGAAACCCGATTCTAAGCCACTGCTATAAATATAAGACAAGCATAAAAATCCATCAACTTAATTAATTCATATGGTTTTATTTATTCAGCACAAACAACAATATCTTCTGCAATCTCACACAATGTCTTTGCATCTTCTACTTCTGCTCTTTCTCCACTTTGAACAATCACGGGTGAAACATGGGTTTGTACGCTTACGATACTTCGAGGATGTCCAACCATACCTACTCGGTTTACTGGTGTACCAATACGTACAGTTGCTGACTTATATTTACCTGTAGTATCAACACATATCAAATACTTTGGTGTAACACTTTGGCACAGAAGGTAATAAAGGAAGGAATACTTTCCATTTATCACACTGCTTTCGCCTTCCAGAGAAATAAAAAGAAGAGAAAATAGACCAACAAATTCTTTTGTTAAAAGTAAACTCTGCCTATAAACCCAAGGATTTATTGTCAGGGTTCCTTTTCCAAGGTGTACTAACCCTATACTTATCCTAAGTGCAGAAACTAATCTAAAAGACTTACTATGGTAAGAGTATTGATGATTTAGAATATCTATAATACGAGTATTATTAGTACCAGCACCCACGAGTCCTAAAGCTATTATAGTATTTAATACTACATCTGTATCCCCTGAATTAAGTAGCTTAACCAAATCATCAATAACCTCAACCTCAGGTGTAGATGGATAAAGTAAAGCTAGACAGAGGGGAATGGCTGACTTAAGTTTTGGTAAGTTAAGCATCCCCGATGATCTAATAAGACGGGTTATCATCTTGGTGGAAAGTTCATCACCTAATGCCACTAAGGCTACTGATAATAGACCTATATTGGTGTTATTAGTGGTATCATTATCAAATGATTCAGTTAATAATTCCTCAATTATATTTGTATTTCCTGTCCCAGCATATCTCATAGCTTTTAATAATAAAATTAATTCCCCTTTAAAATTACTTTCGATGGCATCAATCTTCTCTAAAATATCTTTGCAATTTCTTTTATAATATAAAAAACCGAGGCCAAGAATATAAAACGAAAAGAACGGATTGGTATTTTCCTCACTGTAAATTGCACTTTTCTCAATGAATGCTTGTAAAAGAAGTCCTGTTATATCATCATCTCCCGAACCTATAAAAATACTTCCTAAGACATAACAAGCAAATGCAGAAATTTCATCAGATTCAGAGAATACCAAAGGTCTTAATTTTTCTTTTAGATCTTCTTTTTGACTTCCACAATAAATAGCTTCGATTCCAAGTAAAGAAGCAATACGAGCATGAGCAGATGGAAAAGTTCCTTCTTCTTCGTCACTTAAGATAGCCAATGATATTTCATTTTCATCTACAATTTTAGTCGTAGCCAGCGCCAATCCTAAGCCTGCACCAGCTCTTATTATTCCATTAGAAAAAAGGAAGTCATCTAAATCTTCTAAAGCCCTATCGGAATTCCAAGAATTAATAACACCCATTGAAGCAAGTATAGAAATAATTTCTGGTTTATCGAACCCATTTTCTGGCATAGGAAGAGCACCAATTCCGAATCCCATATGGACAAATGAATTTGCTATAGCCAAAGGTACAAAATGTTTTATTTCTTTTAAATCTTTTTTCGGAGATGGTTCAATAAACGAATCAAGATCTCTTGGCTGTGCTATCTGAAGATCATCAATAAGGTATTTAAAATTTTCTTTTATATGATGATTCTTTAGTATATTTTCTAAGCGTGAATCTCCAGAAGCATTAAAAAATACACCACATCTTGCCAGGATATAGCATAACTGGCTTTTAATTGGTTCTTCTGAATTGATGGTGGCTTGGATCGCATCTTCTACTCTTCGATTTTTTAATAAATTAATAATAAGAAGAGGAAGATTATTCATTGTCTTATGAATACTAATAATAAGCTCATCAATATTGCTAGGATCCTCAAGGCTCTTTTTATTGAGACATTTCTCATATCTTCCTAATTCATTAAGATACAAAATTATTCTCTCATAATTATCTTCCTCTACAAAATGTAATACTTTTTCCAATCTTTTAATTTCATATAAAAAATCAATCGCATCGCATTCACTATTATGTGCAAAAAGAAACGTTACGCATTCATCAGAAATTTTATTTATTTCTTCAGTAGAGAATTGTGTCCCCAAATCTACAATACTTCCTGCAAGTCTTTTAGCATATTGGTGTCCCCATGTTTCAAGGGGTATTATACCACCCTGCATTCGATAGTGCAAGGTTTTATATGTATCGGCAATTACAAATATGGCACTAAGTATATCAGCATAGTATTTCTTGTGTTTATTGTCAATTCGATTAATTTGTTCCTCAAGGACTCGTTTGTGTTTGTCAAGTACATGCAAACTGAGTGTGTTAGATGAGGTTGCACTGCAAGTGTTGCTACGTACTATGTCGAAGAGAGCATCAATGGCAGCCTTTTGAATGTCCGTATTTGGATCTGCAATACGCTCAAGTATTAGCTCAAATGTTTCGTTAGTTGATTCATTCATGGGGTGCATAAATAAATGTTTTATTTTTAATAAAAAAATATTTTAAAGATTAAGGTTTATTAAAATTAATACTTTAATATACTCAGAATATTTAAATCAAATAGATACTCATTAATTTAAGTAAGTGTATTTCCTTTTCAGAAAAAAAAAGTAATAGTAAAATATTTAATTATAATTTAAGGCTGTAAAAGATGTTATCGTATTAAGCGCAAATTCGAATTGCTTTAGAAATAAAACTAAAAAAAGTGTCATATACTTAACTTATAATTATAAATATGGTGATGATTAGTAAATAGTTATCTTTTAAAATGCAGTCAATACAGATAGACTTGACTTATCATATGTGTATTAATGGTTTTTTTGATCAATCTCTTTTTATTTAAAGGGTTAGTGTTGTGTTATTCATTTTTTATCTCCTACGGTTGGCATACAATGGCACTTCCTTCTCCAAATTTTTTCACAGCTTCTTCTACTCTATCTCTTACGTCCGTGTCATCCTCAATGCTTCTTCTGTACTCAAGTGATATGGCTTCAAGCGTATTTCTTCAATAAGGCCAAGTATATTCTTTCGTAAAGTATATAATTAATTCTTTAAGATAATTTCTGTGATACCTGATTCCCACACCGTCCCTGTCATAGAATAAAGTATTATTTTAGTCTTTGCGTTGTATAGCAAGCTTAATTCATTCGCCAAGAAGTTGTGTTTCCTCTTCTTCTCTGTTTCAACAATTTGGAGATTATCTTAGTTCGTTATACCAACTTCAACTAATATAATTTGATTCTTCCTTTTATCGTAAATAAATATATCTGGTCTATTATTTTTTACTAGGGTATCTATCCTTATCCTTTTATCAACCCGAATTTTGGCTCTTCATTTACCATGACCACCTGGACTGAATATGATCGTAGTTCTTTTGTTTTTTAATGCCATATTCATTTATTAGCAGGAAGCGAACATACCTAATCATCCCATTATGCCTACGCGTATTAGGAGATTATAATAATGATATCAAATATAAACAAATAATAATATAATCTTTTAATTAAATAAAGAAAACTATAAAAGTAATATCAAATAGTATTATTAGATATATTTGTTTTATATATGATCCAAAAATATTCATTACATCATAACCAATTTGTGTTTATTTTTCTAAATTTACTGGATAGCTATTTCTAAATATTCCGATGAAAAAAGCGAATTTAATCGATAGTATAAATAATAAATGATATTTCTTTGGTAAGTGGTAAATATAACTTAATTGATTTAGTTAGTTTATAAATGTTTCCAATATTATTTATTTTACATATATGATATCTTCTATCGTTAGTTAAGATATTAATTGGTTTATTAATGCAGTTATTCCTTATGTATCAATTCATATTTAACTATTTTAACGTTAATTTTTATTTAAATGAGTACATCATCAATTAATATTAATGTTTTTTAATCATTCTTCTCATTTGATTATTTTGGCATGATACATTTTTAATGATCCTTATATACGTGTCTTGTATTAACTTTTAATCGCCTATTTCAATAAACTCCTACAAAATATGTTTAATAAAATGTAAGAAAATAAATAATTAAATCAAAGTAATATTTCTTCTATGTCTAATTGATTTTTCTTTTTGATATTAATATGTATTTTCGGATATATCTGATTCATTATTTTGTTTGATTTTGAATAAAGCCGCCCTTTTTTAGTTTAACAATATAAAAGTTCACTAATACCCTTAAAATGATTTCATTTGTTGACCGATATCTCAAATTTATTCATAAATCTCCTACACCTTATCATGCCATCTCTCAGATAAAAAATCATTTAATTAAGCGTGGATTTACAGAAATAAAAAAGGAATATTCAAAAGAGCCAGGAAAATATTTTATTATTAATGATTACACCATGATTGTTGCCTTTACGATACCGCAAAATTCCAACAAGCTACGAATTATAGCAACACACTGTGATAGTCCTGCTTTAAAATTAAAACCAAAATTCCGGTATTCCAGTGGAAATCTAAATATGGCTCGTGTAAGACCATATGGTGGGGGATTGTGGCACACTTGGTTTGACAGGCCTTTAGGCGTGGCAGGACTCATTGTTGATACAGATTTAAAACATCGATTAGTACAAACAGATGTACCTGCGGTTATTATACCAAGCCTGGCCATCCATTTAAGTGATCGCTCTGATTCATTTAAATATAATAAAGAAATCCATCTTAATGGAATTTTAACTACAAATAATCTTTTTGATGAATCAAAAATTCTTTCGCATGATTTATCACTTGTAGAAATGGAGGCTCCTGTTAAAAGTGGGGATTTAATGTTTGCAGGAAGACAAGACAACCTTTCAAGCACTTTTTGTGCAATTGAAGCGCTTGAAGAAGGCGAAGACATAAATGTAGTAGCAGTATTTGATTCCGAAGAAATCGGATCTGAAACGATGACAGGTGCTCAGTCAGCAGCATTTAAGCGTATTTTGGAAAGAATTACAGGATCATCACTGGACAAAATAAAATCATTTATAATCAGTGCGGATGCTGCTCATGGAAAACATCCTAATTATCCTGAAAAAAGTGAAGCTTTCCATGATGTAGAGCTTGGAGGTGGCGTAGTCATCAAAATAAGTAATAAATATGCAACCACAGCTGTTTCCTCTGCAATAATAAAAAAATTAATGCTTGACAACAAATTAAAATATCAGGAATTTGTTTTAAAAAACGACATGGCAGGCGGATCTACAATAGGACCTATGTTATCCAGTGGACTTGGTATTCGTTGTATAGATTTAGGAATCCCCCTGTTGGGCATGCATTCGGTGAAAGAGATATCTTCAGTTACGGATTTGGAGGAGTTATTTGAATTGTTTAATTTGTTTTATAAATCCAAACTTGAATTTTAATTATCTGGTTTATGCAATTTATTTGTTATTTAAATAAAAAATAATTTCTGGTATTAAGCAAGAAAAAATTAAATTTTTATTGATATAAAACCTTATAAAGTAATATAAATGTAATACACGCTACTCAACTGTTTTATAAAAAAAGATAGTCCGGAATACTATTTATTATATTAGTATATATAAATACCAATTGTATGTTATTATCTTTGTTTTGATCTTATCTGAATAGAATGTGTATCGAATGATTATAATTTCATTTAGTTTTATTACCAAATGAATTATGCTTAAGTGTAAAACGAAAAGATTCTTATATGAATTGCCGTATTATATTTAATCAGTGACCAAAAATCAAATATAATTATTATAAAAAAGGAATACATCAATTTAAAGTATTAATGTATAACACTATATTGCTTGAGCAAAGATATAGTAGGATATGTAGATGGGAGAAAGTAAAAGAATCAATTTGTAATTATGAAAAGCGCGTGATGTTAGATACCAACTATAAGTAATAAAAAAAATAACGTTACATTTAACTTACTAATTAAATAAAGATAAAAATAATTTAGCAAAAGTCGAGATAGACATATCTCGACTGTACACATTTTATTATAAAGGTATGATAAATTCAAGACTTGATTAAGATCTAATAATTGATAGGTTAAATAAGATATTAATTGGTGAATAATATATCATATTAGTGGAACATGTACAAGGAATATCAATGAAAATTTAATATTGTTTCATTATAGTTGGTATTAAAAGAATATGTTAATATATAGATCTTAATATAATAGAGTTATAATAATATATTAAATAAATATCACCAATAAGAGTATAATATAATCGATTTATCACAAAAAGAATAATTTATAGAAGAGGAAGTTATATAATCAATAAAGGCGGGATGAGTATATTAAGGCGTGTATCTGAATAGTAGTAATAAAAGAATTTTTAAAAATATAAAGTTTAAAACAAAATATACTCAACAGGCAAAGTAGATTTAATATGTAAAATGCTGTAATAAAGGACATATCTAACAATAGAAAAATAAAAACGTAAAATTTCAAGTAATAATAATAATTTATTATCAATTTATATTGTTCTTTTAGAATAATCAATTTTAATATATTTATTATATCAAAGATATTAATTAACATAGTTTAATTATTATATTAATTTCTATAAAGTTATGATGAAAGAAATTTTACAATGGGCAATTCCCATATAGAAATTATTATAATTGAATTTTTGAAATTTTTTCGCAATATGAAAAAAAAAGATAAATTAAAAGATGATAATAAAAAGTTTATATTTTACTCAATTCGTCATATAATAGATAATATAACGACTCTTCATACTACTATATATTCTAATTATTTTATTTTTATACTTGACGGAATGATAAATAAAAGGTAGATGGAAAAATAATATGATTTTTTATAAAATAGATTGTCAGCATGCTTAATACCGCATAATTTATTTCATAAATATAAGCTTGCTGATTTTGTTTAGTAGAAAGTATCATGATTGGTGTGTAACTAATTAAAGATGAAGCAAAAATTTATGAATAAAAGTTGTCAATGCTAAACAATAAAGTTAATTCTTAAGATCATTTATTAGTTCAATTATAATCTGGCTTATTAAAATTTCTTAATTTAGCATCAATCCTCGAAATCATATTATATGCTACTGCCTTTGATGTTTGTTAAATAAATATGTTTATTCTACTTTTTATCCATTCATTAAAACGAGAATTTATTATTAGTTTTGGGTGTCAAAAGCTGCTGGACGAGTACAAACTTGGAATTCAAGTCCAAAACTGTCGATCCATGTTGTATTTTGTAGATAGACAACTTACCAATTTTCTTCATTCCTCCTCAAAGGTGGTTGTTTTAGAGGTTTGTTTAAAAGCCATAAAGTTTCACACATTTATTGTTAATGCACACATTACCAAATTAACAGCTTACGAAAATATCCTGAGCTCTATCTAGTGCAAAGGAGGCACATCTGAAAAAAACAAAAGAATATAAAAATAGACTACACACCTAGATTCTACCAAAGCAACACACAGACATTCTGCTTAAAATTGCAAATATACAGTAAGGTGACACCGGATTAGCCGGTTTCACGACTGCATATGGATATTAATACTATAATGATAAAAGTAATCTGAATTGATACCAAAAATATCAAGATACAGGTACCCTGTCTTGCTTGGAAAATCGATCCGGCTCCAATAGACTGTATGGGCTGCGATTAACAGCAATTTGAGTATCTTAGAAAAAACTGCCTTAATTAAATAGTCGCTGCACTGTGCCAAGTATTTTATTCCATATAAAAAGAAACTTTAGAATATAGCCAAGGGATCATAAATTATGTAAGTTCTACTTCTTATTTAAATATATTTCTGAACAAAATTTCTAAATGTATTTCGAAAATCAAACATGATATTTTTGTATATTCTATAACAAATAAAATTGTTTTAATAAAAAAAGTTGATGTTTTCTAGCATTATTTTGTTTAACAGCCAACGTTTGGCAATTAGTTCCACTTGATTCTGAAAACATACTTACACCCACCTCAATTCAATATTTAACATCCATCTCATCCTCGATGCTTCGTCTGTATTCTAGTGAGATCGTTTAGAAGGTTTTCTTCAGCACTATCTATGATGTAGTCCTCTATCGAAGTAGTAGTATTTAGCTTTTTGAGATAACCGCTGTGATATTTGGTTGTAACCCGTTTCACGTTATAACATATAGAATTATTTTAGTCTTGGCTTTATATAATAAACCAAGATCATCGACTATAAAGTCATATTTCCTCTTCTTTTCTGTTTTTACAATTTGGAGATTATCTTGGCCGATTATACAGACCTGGACTAAAATAATTTATTTTTCTTTTTATCGTAAATAAATATATCTGGTCTATTATGTTTTTTTACTAAAAAATCAGTTCTTATTCTTGTATCGACCTGAATTTCGGTTCTTTCATTCTCTATGACCTCCTGGATTAGGAAAGATCGTAGTTTTTTTTTTGTTTTTTAAAACCGTACTTATTCGCAAATAGAAGGTGAATACATTTAAGCACTTCATTATGCATACGATTGTAGTCATGGCCTAGCATTTACACCCCATTGCAAAGTGATCAATGATTTTCATTGCCTTGTTATAGTGCTGGCATTGCTAAGCACCATCTCACCGAAAAATATTTCTATCTTGGATGTAGCAATAAATTGCTTCAGTATGGTGATTATTATCATGCTTTATCCAAGTAGACAAGTCTTTTACCTTACTAGCTTATTTGAGCAGACTTTATATAACTTTTCATTGAGTTTCTTTTTACATATTTTGTTATATAGCCACTCCCGCTGACCGTTCAGTAGACTTTTAACAGAAATATGTCGAAGAAAGTATCTCAAACTGAGGTACTAATGTATAAGAGAAGAGTAAGTTTTATTTTGATATTCAACTTTTAGTATTGCTACTCGTCTTGTACAAATATTTTCATATTTAATCAGTGTCTCCCATAGCTAAAGAAGCATATACTTACCATTCATTTTCATCGAGTGTTGACTTTTTCTGATTTCCGTTAAGTGGAGATATAGCCTCTATTTTCATCCATGCTTCAAGTGCACCTTATGTAAAACAAGAGCTTGACGAATGGTATGATCAAACGTTAAAAAGTCGACAGGTTTTAGATGTAGTAGTTTTCATATCAAATATATCTTATTTTTATACATCTATTAAAAGCTTAGTTTGATTCATAGTTTATATAAATATAAAACTATATCCAAGGTTTATACATCGACCAAGATTTTGTTTTAATTTCATTCATAACCCCACTTAACTTCAAACCTGGGCTCTACTTTACAAAAAAATATTAAAAAATAATTGAGTTATAAAATAATATTCTTACATTAAAAAACATTAATAAACTATAAGTCTTTTGTGATATAATAATCTTAGTTTAATTCATTAAATATACAAATAATATTTCTTATTTGGTTTCTACATGTTTTAATTATATTTGAGTTGATTAATTTTATTAATTATATTTTTAGTATAATAAATATTGAATAAATCTACAATTTATAATTAGTATATCAAAATCTTCCTTAGTATATAATAATCATAAATCTCATATTCTAATCCAACATGTTAAAGAAAACCTTATAAATCAACTTAATATAATTTAGGCGAAGCATTGAGTATGACATGGAAATAGATGGTAGTATCTGATAGAGAGATTTGGGAATGGTCATGCGGATGAACAATTATCACATATATAAGAAAACAAAATAATACTTTAAATTATAAAATTATCATTAATTCGTCATTACCCATTAATTATTTATTTTTACTAATCAAAATTTCCATTTGCAAATAAATTCCAAAATCCTTTTAAAAAATAATTTTATTTATTGAAACATGTCATTTTAAATCATATAATTGAACATTTTTTTATACAGAATGATGTAATAGAAATACTTTTAATCAATCAATTATCAGATTTAATATTAAATAGACTTTATACCCTAAACAAGAATGACATTAAAAGAATTTAAAGAGGACTTTACACGATTCATTGCGTTTTCAATATACCCTGTAATCACCATCTATGGATATTATGTCATGATAGGTATTTATACTCTTGATTCCAAGAGATTTAGGAGTATGTGGGTTTTATCTGTATTTCTTATCTACCACTTTATATTGCTTTATATTCTTATTTTTTACACTCGGATTATATCAACTGATGAGGTTAGCACAATAAATTTATTTCCTCATCTGAGAAGAGAAGTGGCATATCTGAATTTATACGATATAAATCCTTTTATAGGTGATGAAATCAATCGGAAACAACTTAAGCGCTTCAAAACTTGTGACAAATGCAGGACATACAAGCCACCACGAACACATCACTGCTCGATATGCAATAAGTGTTATCTGAAGATGGATCATCACTGTGCCCTTCTCGATTGCTGCATTGGATTCCACAATTACAAAGCATTTTATATTTTTTTATTTTTGAACTGTGTCTTAAATATTTACAATATTGTTGTTCTGATGATAGAATTATTGGGAGGAGATTCAGAACGAAAATTCGATGCTTATTATATTACATGTATTATTCTTTATGCTATCGAGCTGGTGGTTTTTATTTCCTTTTTTATTCTTCATACATGGCTTATTTTTAATAATGAAACTACGATCGAATATCAGGCAATCAATGATTATCTTCAGGGAGTGAATATGCACAGAAATGTATTTCAGGAAGGCCCACTTACTGGAAATACGATGATAAGAGATAGAAAGTTGTTGAATCCATACAATTTGGGATATTCAGAGAATTGGACTCAGGTCTTTGGGACACGTATTATTGATTGGTTTCTTCCTACTTTTTCTTCAGTAGGTGACGGGGTATCATTTCATAAGAATACGGTGAACCAGGAAGAATAAAAGACAAATAATAAATCTTTGTATATTAAAATTGATTTCTAAATTTGTTTTTATTAAAGGTAAATTATATAACACATTATTATAATTATTTAAAAATATCTTATCTTTACATACTCTGCTATTCTCGAACTAAATCTACGTTTCTTTTTTAATAATATTCTAAAATTTAGAAAAATATTTTCAGGAATTATCTTAAAGAATTAAATATAATTTTTATGATAAAGAAATACATCCAATCGACGGTACTGAGAAAGACACATTTCACTTGAGTACAGAAGAAGCATTGAGGATGACATAAACGTAAGAGATCGAGTAGAAGATCTTGTGAAAATATTTGGAGAAGAAAGTGCCACTGGATGCCATAGACAAGAAAGATAAAAAATAGTTTATAGCATTAATCCTTAAATAAATACGATTTTATTTTTTTAAATAATAATATAAGCTAAAAACCGTCTGAAACGACGTTAAATTAGGACGAGAACTTACTAGTAGTTTTGGGTGTCAGAAGCTGCTGGACAAGTACAAACTTGGAATTATTATTTAAAACTGTCTATTCATGTGTGTTTTGTAGATGGTCAACTTACTAATTTTCTTCATTCCTTCTCAGAGGTGTAAAGGTTAGTTAAAAAGTCATCAAGTTTCACACATATATGGCATTTGGTTAATGCGCTCATTACCAAATTGACTGCTCAAAAAAACATCCTCAGCTTAATTCAGGGTAAAAGAGCCGCATCTGGAAAACAAAAGAATATGAAAACAGAGTTCGGGCCTGGATTAAACTAAGTTAACGCGAATACGTCTGTTTAAAACATGTATACAGTAGAGTGACTCCGGATAAGTCGGCTCCATATGGACATTTACGATTGACACTAGGATGATAAAAGTGTATATTTGATGCAAAACACTAGGCTATAGGTACCATGTCTTACTTGCAAGGTCAATCCGGCTTCAATATATGGTATGGGCTTTGAATAACAGCGATATGAGTACTTAAAAGAAAAAGATTTTTTCAATTAAAACAATTGATGCATTGAGTCAAGTATTTTATTTTATATAAAAAGAACCTTAAGAGTATAGCCAAGAAATATTAAATCGTGAAAGATCTTGTATAAATAAAGCGAATGGTAAGCTAAAAACATTAATAATCTGATAGATAGCCAATAGCATTATTTAAGTATAATATTAGTTGTCAAAACAAAGCTAAAGAATCATAAAAAGATCAACATTGATAAAGCTAATATAAAATAACACAAAATATTTAATTAAAATGTCTCTATTGCATCATTCTTTGTTATATCTCTTGGAGTACTAATACAATATCATCTAAGCCATTAAAAGTTTTCATTTCTATCCTTCTGAATCTTAACTAACTGCATTTATTTGTAATATTTTCCAACTATTCTGGCATATTTTTTAGTCGAGCAAAAAGCATCAACAAAAACAATAAATTTATCTTTTCTTTTGAAAAATTTGCTTGTTGGATGAATCCACACCTCGATGCCACTGCTCAAATGTTTATAGCTTCCATTTTCTTGCCTTTGGCTAATATTGTGTTCAAAAGATTTACTAAATACCTCTTCAAATCTATTAATATCCTCATTGACATTTTCAATGTCCATTAACTGCTTGGATATCATTTTTGCTTGCCGCATTCCTTTATAAGAAATATTTAACTTCTCGCAAAACTTTTCCTCGTCCTTACAATGTAGAAATTTTTCCATCAATTCTCTAAGATATTCAACATCACTGATTTTAATATTTTTATTATATTCTTCGTTATTTAGAACATCTTGAAAATCATCACATTGGCTATTTTCTATATTTTCTTTGTTTAAACTGTTTATACTTTCTAAGAAATTATAATTTTCTTGGCTTATTAGACTAATAGCCATGGCTCCAGCATTCCTTAAATTATGTTTTTTGCATTGTTCAAAAAAATGTGATAGGTTTATCTCCAATGGATTATTCAATAAAACTTTTCCATAATCTGTAATCTCCAATACACTTGTTATTTTTATACAGCCAAGTCTATAGAGATACTTTAATGCCTTCATTGCATTATCCTTTTTTGGATAATCCAAAAATTCAAATGTGAAAATATCAATTTTAAAATAACTGAAAAAAAGAATCAGATATGACAAATCTGTTTTAACAATCTCAGGAACAGCACCACCTAACATCTGGTATTCTGTGTTTGTATATAGCCTATAACATATTCCATCACCTAATCGATTACAACGACCTGCACGCTGATCTGCCGACTCCTTGCTTATCGGTCTTATGCCTAGAAAATTTATACCAGAATGAATTTTGGTTTTATATAATCCGCAATCAATCACATATTTTATTCCTGGAATTGTAAGCGATGCCTCACAAATATTTGTCGCCAGAATTACTTTGGTAAGATGTGTAGGGGAAAAGATCATTTTTTGCTGGATATCGGACAAAGCAGCATATATTTTATATGGCTGAACTTGCGGTAATCTTTTAAGCAACTCATACAATTCATTTATATCTTCTTCACCCGTAAGAAACACAAGAATATCTTTCTGTAACTTTCCTTGAATATTGTTCTGCTCCCTCAATATTCTTTTTATTTTAATATAACTTTCTGTAATATAATCGGAGACTGGTCTGTCTTCATATTTAATTATACATTTGTATTGCCTACCTTTTATTATGAATAAACTAGCGTTAAAATAAGATTTTAATTTTTCCGTTTGCATAGTCGCACTCATTAAAATTACTTTAAATGGTAAATGAAATCCGTTAGCTTTAAACACACCTAAAATAATATCGGTTCTAATATTTCTTTCATGGACTTCATCAATTATTACATAATCATATGGGAGATACAACTTTTCTCTCCTTCTGCATGCTAAAAGTTCATTTAAGAAAACCCCATCTGTCATTACAGTCACCGTAGTTTCTTTTGTAACGTAACTATCGAACCGCATTTTATATCCGATATTTGGGATGTCTCTACTCAAATAAGTAAATAAAGCTTTAACGGCAATCCTTCTTGGCTCTATTATAGCTATTCGAGGAGATTTAAGTTCATAGAGATATTTTGGTATCAAGGTTGATTTACCACAGCCGGTCGGTCCACTTATAATTGTAAATTTATTCTTTTTGATTGTGCTAATAATTTTTTCTTTATAATTTTCGATGGCCAGCATGGGATTGATAATAAAACAACTTTTATTTATTATATTTTCAACTCCAAGCTTTCACTGTACTTTTTTTACATTCTGATATTCATCAATATTTTCATAATATAATATTTTAAATTTGATTTTTTCTTGTTCTAAATTATTTAAGTTAATTTTTTCTATTAATTCATCAATTTCAAATGATTTATAATTTGTGAGAAAAATAAATTCATTCAATATTGCAAATGAAAGAACCTCCGATAATATTTTGTATTTAGAATATAATTCATTCTTTTTGATGTCAGATCTTTCCAAAGAAAAATCTGCTATTTTCAATCCATCTGTGTCTACGAAAATAGAATTCATTTTTAGTTTGCTAAACACCCATCCTTTTAAATACATTGAATATACGCATTCCAAAATGCTTTTGAACCAAAAAACAATCATTTTTTCGTTAATATTCGTATACTTCACCATTTCTATCGCTTCATTTAAGGAACCAAATTTAAATGCTTTATAACAAATATAAAAAGAATGAAAATATATCATTTCAGGAAAATATTTATATTGACTTATCATTGTAATTATATTTCTTTCTTTTTCTGTAATGTGATGCAGTATACAATATTTTTCCTTTTCACCTTCCAGTTTAATCAAAAATTTTCTTTTATCATCTATTTTTGATTTTATATAATAAACTGTTTCTTCAATTATTTTTACATTTTCTAATTTTGAATAAAATTCTTTTTTGTTTAATTTTAATTTTTTTATTTGCGATATTTCATTTTCCTTAATTGCGATTTTACTTTCTAATATATTCTCTTTTTTGATATAATTATCATATTCAGTTGTGATGTAATTTTTTTCTACAAGATTATTTTTTAAATTATTATATTCCGTTATTCTATTATCTTTTATAATATCATCTTTTTTTATTTCATTTACTTTATTTCCCTTTGCAATATTCTCTTCTTTTACAACTTCCTTTTTCAAATTATTTTCATTTTTTATGTTCTCCTTTACGATAACCTCCATCGAATTATCTTCATTTACATTTTTCTTAATATTTTTTCTTATCATATTTTGACTTTTATATCTTCTTTCTTCAAAACTCATCTCTTCTCCATCCATTTCGCAAAACATAATCTCAACTCTTGATGCCCAATCCTTTCCCCAATAAACCAATTTTTTGGGATGGAGTATCCTATACATTTCAGCCTCGGGTATTTTTTTCTCAAAAGGAGGTAGTTGCTCTATTGCACTGCGAATTACCAATGGATCCCACACTCTACGTTCTGATGCCTTGGATAATACATATGCTGCTATTTCTATTAGTCCTTGCTCATAAAAATATTTTGATAATTCGATATAAAGCCAATGATAATACCTACAAATATTACGGTTAACCATTAAAAATAGTATCTTGGGACTTCTTTTTTTATTAAATAGGCGCTGCCATAGTGTAATATAACCAGGATGATTTTGAAAGAATGGTTCATTTATATACTTTTCTATTGTTGATTCTAATTCCTCATCTTTTACATCATTGAAATCCATTTGGGGAGATTTAGAAAGATTTTAATAATAAAAATGATAATTTTTCAATATAGACAGAATTTCTATTAGGCATTCAGTTGGCCATAATAAAGTATTTTTAAAATAATATTTTATTTAAAAACGTGGAATTTTTTTAATTTTTATTATAATCCAATAGAATGTTATCATGAAATTTACACTATAATTAATTGGTTGAAATCATCTTTCTTTATTTAAATAATAAAGTAAAAAGTGTAAATATCAAATTTCAGCTTAGAATATTAAATATTTTTTAAATTTATATTTTTATATTGATTTGTATCTTGCTTGCGTTTATATCACATTTTTAGAAAATAAAATTTATTTTATGCTATTGCCAGATGCTATAAATATGTTTCTATTTAAATATTCCTATAAGATAAAACTTTTATATAAACAAAATCTTTCATAATTTATGATCTATTTATTGGCTATACTCTAGAGGCTCTTTTTATATATAAAATAAAATACTTGTCCCAGTGCAGCGATTGTTGTAATTGAGAAACTCTTTTCTTTTTAAGTACTCATACCACTGTTATTCAAAGCCCATACTATCAATCGGATCAATCTTGCAAACGAGGCAGTATATATGGCATCAAACCAAAGCATTTTTCTGGTCTCAGTATAGCTATATGAAACCGTGCAACTAATTTAGCCGGTTCCCTTACTGCTGATATATTAATATGAGCAGAATATTTACACGTTGTTTATGATTTAATCTAATTGCGGTTTCTGCTTTTATGTTTGCGTATTCTTTTATTTCTCCAGATCGCCTCCCTTTGCTCTAAATAGATCTCAGAATATTTTTGTGAATTGCCAATTTGACAATAAGTGTGTTAATCAAATACCATATATGTGTGAAACTTAATGGTTTTTTAACTAACCTTTAAAACTCTTACTTCTGAGGAGGAATGAAGAAAATCGGTAAATCGGCCATCTGCAAAATACACACATGAATTGACAGTTTAATACTTGAATTACAAGTTTTCACTTGTTAAGCAGCTTTTGACACTCAAAACTATTAATAACTTATTGTCCTAGTTTAACGTCATTTCGGATAATATAACTTCGTTTTTTATAACTAATATTTTTATCAGCTCAAAATAATAAATAATTTAATTTATTTTATACATTTTCTTCCTCAACTATCATAAACAGCCTATCTTTTAATTTTAGACATCCATCTTTACTATCGAAATTACTTTCTAATTTTTTTATTTTCATGACCAATCCTGTACATCCTTTAATAATTGGATTCAATTTAAGATTTATTTGCTTTTTCTTCTTCACATTTTCTACACTTCTCATTCCATATCTTTGAATTATTAAAATAATTCTCGATAGCTCATTCCAGTATTTTTTATTTATTTTTAATGCTTTTTCTTTCTCATTCGGATCTATCTTCTCTATTGCTACCCCAAATAATTTTATAAATTGCGAAAAAAAGTTAACAGTGAATTCTGGCATTGGTCGGTCAAACATAAAAATTAATAATGATAATATATCATCTGCTTTATCATTAGATTTTTCGTCATCTATTATTGATAACAACCCAAATAAAAACTTATAAATTTGTTTTAAATTATTTCCATCGTTAGAATTTATTAAATTTTTAATTTCATCTATACTTTTAACCCCTCGTATTTTTAATTCCAACCCTTTTTTATAATTCGTTAAGAAATGGCTCTCTTTAATTATTAGCTCATATATTTCGGAATCTTTAGAGCACTTTTCTAGTAGAAGAATGGTAATAGATATCATTATATTGCTTATTTTATCTGTATATTTAACTGTATCTATTTTAGAAATCGATTTTCTAAAGAAAGAATACATCATTCGAAATACATTTTTATTTTCTATGATTTTGTAAATAACTGTATTATAGAGGAAAACGTTTTTTAAAAAATATATAATATAATTGTTTTCTATTTTACTCAAATTCCAAAATATTCTATTTAAAAAATTTTCTAAAATATCATCATTCCTTCGTCCAAGATATTTTATGTAATAGTAATTCAGGAAAAGACTTTCATTAGTTTTGAATGGAATGCAAAGAAGTATCTTATCAATATTAATATTTCCCAATGGAGTAAATGTGAAATTTATAACATCATTTAATAATGAACCTTCGAAAATATATAAATTCTTTATAATTTTATCATATAATCTATTCATCAATCCATCTTTTTTTAATTTACTTGTGTAAAAATAAGCCATAAGAAGAAGAATATATACTTTTATTCGCTCATTTTTTTCATAAAAAAGTGGATCGTTGATAAAATTTTCTAAAAAATCCTCAATTCGATCATCGTAATATGTAGATGAAAATATGATTGAAAATATAGGTAGTGATATTGTTTTAATACATGTTTTTTGGTTTGTAACATCAATTATTTGAAGAAATTTAAAATATGCTTTCGAATATTCATAATATTCAATTTCTGATTTTTTAAAAGATGGCACAGAATTTACTTTGAGTGGTGTGGATGGTGTATTCATTAAAGACCATCGAGAAAGAATGCGTGATTGTATATCTGATAAATTTTCTAGTGTATTTATTGATTTAAAATTTTCTTTTTTAAATCTACAATTTATACATGATATGCTACTTTCGTTCATGGGTTACCGTCAATCCTAATATATTTCATATTTATGAAATAATGATATATAATGTTACAATTTTAGTTTTAACTGTGTATCTTCTCTTTTATATGGTAACCGTTAATTTATATTTATAACTTATTTTTAATCTTTAATTAATATTTAGTATTTTATTGAATTTTATTTTTAATGATTCAAAACTTATATTGATTATTTACAGTTTTTTTTATCTAATATGTTTGTAAGATCAATGATCGTACCATAATATTATATATTTGTTGAATGTATATTTAATCAAAATTTATTTAAGGGTCAATGCTATGTATTATTCTTTATCTTTCTTTTCGATTGCCTGCGGTTGGCATCCAGCGGCACTTGCTTCTCCGAATATTTTCACAGCATCTTCTACTCGATCTCTTACGTCTATGTCATCCTCAATGTATACTCATATGATATGGTTTTGAGCGTTTTCCTAAGTACCGTCGATTGGATGTATGCCTCTATCGTAGAGATTATATTTAATTCTTTTAGATAATTCCTTTGGTACTTGGTTACCACACCATCCCATTTCATAGCATAAGGTATTATTTTTGTCTTTGCTTTGTATAGCAAGTCTAATTCGTTCGCCAAGAAATCGTATTTCTTTTTATTCTCTGTTTCAACAATCTGGAGATTATCTTGGCTCGTTATACCGGCTTCAACTAATATAATTTCATTCTCCTTCTTATCGTAAATAAATATATCTGGTCTATTATTTTTTATTAGGATATCAGTCCTTATCCTTGTATCGATCCAAATTTCGGCTCTTTCATTTTCCATGACCTCCTGGACTGAATGAGATAATGTTTTCTTGATTTTTTAAAGCCGTACTTATTCGCAAGTAGAAGGTGAATACACCTAATACCTCATTATGCCTTCGTGTATAGTCATGGCCAAGCATTCGATCACAGCCTGTTGCCAGATGGTCGATTGACTTTTTGGCTTTATCGCAATGCTGGCATAGTAAAGCATTGTCTCTCCAAAAAACGTTTCTATCTTGGATATAGCAATAAATTCCTTCAGCACGAGAATCAATATTCCCATATTTCATCTAAGTAGAAGAATCTTTTAAATTGACTATATCATTTGAGCGGGTCCTATATAACTTTTCGTAAAATCTGTTCTTATTAATTTCGTCATAAAGGAGTTTACGCTGTGCATTTAAAAGACTATGTCTTGTAATATAAAATTTATTATGATATATTTTCAATTAAAATAATTTAGTTTATAATAGTATGTTTTAGAACACTTTTAAAAAGAATTTGTATTTTAAGACTCGCCAATAAGTACAATACATTGAATCAAGCTAAATAACTGAAAAAGCAATAAATTTGAATTCAGTAGATATTCAATTAAATAGTGAAGTATGAATATCAGCGATTACACATTTAAGATACTCATTTCAATCAAATTGATCGCATCAAGAAATTAATACTAATATAACAGATGTATACATAATGTAGTTGGTTAAGTAATGAAATAAAAAATAACTAGTATACATTGAACATACGTCCGAAATGACGTTAAACCAGGACGTAATTTACTAGTAATTTTGGGTGTCAGTAGTTGTTGAACATGTTCAAACTTGGAATTTGACTCCAAAACTGTCGGTTTATGTGTGTATTTTGTAGATGGTTAACTTACTAAATTTTTATATTTTTCATCAGAGATGAAAGTTTTAGAGATTAGTCAAAATGCAATCAAGTTTCAAACATTTATTGGTTAATGCACACATTGCCAAATTAACAACTTACGAAAATATCTTGAGCTTTGTTTAGAACAAAGGAGCATCTGGAAAAACAATGCATACAAAAATATAAAAACAGACCTCGCGCCTAGATTAAACCAAGGCAACACGCAGACGTTCCGCTTATATTAGAATGTCTGCAATGAAGTGTACCCCGGTTAAGTCAGCTGCACGGCACCATATGAACGCTTACGAGTGACACTATGATGATAAAAGTGCTTTAAGTTGATGCTAAATATACCGGGTTACAGGTACCCTGCCTTGCTTGCAAGGTCGATTCGGCTCCGATAGAGTGTATGAGCTTCAACTAATAACGGTATGAGTACTTAAGGTAAAAAGATTGTCTCAGTTGAATCAATCGCTGCACTAGGTCAATAACCTCAAAGATTATTTAATATATAAAAGAGACTCTTCTAGAGCATAGCCAAGGTATCTTAAATCGTGAAAGATTTTGTTTTAATAAAGTGAGTGAATCTTAATAGTTATTAAGCATGCAATACAATACAAGCTATAGTAATATCATATTACGTTAATTGATTAATAATAAGATGAAAAATATATGATTAAATATAAAATCCAACAATTATTTATCTTTAACACAGGAATTATTACTTAGTTACCATTTATATTCGTTTCTATTATCTGTAGTTGGCATATGATGGTTCTTGTTTTAAAAATCTTTTCGCAGCTTGTTCTACATTGTATCTTACAAACATTTCATTATTTAAAATTTTCTGTAATCAAGTATTTTTTAGTACTATTGATTGAATATATATCTCTGTAAAAGTATGCTTAATATTCAACCTTTGTATTATTTAAACCTCGTCTGATGTCACAGTATAAAAGATCATTTTGGGTCATGCTTGTATAAAAGACCCAATCGATTTGTTAATAAATCATATTATTTTACTAAAATATCATACCTTATCTCTATAACAACCTAAATCTCGGTTCTTTCGCTTTCCATTTTCTCCTGAACTAAGTGAAATCGTTATTTTTTTAAGTATTCGCTAACATAAGATAAATACATTCAATTATTTTATCATTTTTCGTATATAGTTGTGGCCAAGTATATGCAACATTTTTTCAGATGGTGGATCGATTTTTTGACTTTGCAGAAGTGTTAATATTAAAACACCATCCTCCAAAAAAAATTTCTATCTTACATGTTGCAACAAATCGTTTTAGCGCATATATTATTATTTCCACGTATCGGACGAATGTTAAATTTTTTGAGTTCACCAGCTTATTCGGGCGGATCTTATATAACCTATAATGTATTTTTATAAATTTTATTATATAACCGATCCCGTTAAATATTCAGCAGGCGTTTACAGCTAAATTATTTAAAGTGTATTCAACATTGAGATATTGTTCTATAAAATAAGAAAAACTTTGTGTCGTTCATTAACATTTAGAATTGCCGTTCTTAGTAAAAAATTTTTATATTTATACATCGTTTTATATAAATAAAATACATATATTCAATTCACATTTTAACAAAGTAAAAACCAATTCTTATTTCTCTCGTGGACCGTGTAATTTTTTTTGTGATACTTTAAGTGCGCCTTAATTCTTTCAAATTTTCGACGAACGTCATGATCGATCATTAACAAATTGTAAAGTTTTATGCGTTGTATATAAAAACGTATTTGCTTAAAATATCAATCATAAGAACTTAGAAAATGATGGGTAATGGAAGTGAATAGTCTACAGCATTTGTATTATGATAAAAGCACATAAAAATTAAATTTTTGGCACAGTATATATCTTTTATCAGTGTATTATTTTAATTAAAGTTATCGTTGAGCTTTGGAAATTTTTCGTTTTTAAATTTTAATAAAAGTGATGAATTGTTTTCTTTTAATTTGTTTAAATCATATATCATTTCTTTTATAGCATCGACCAAATCTTTAGATAAAAAATCTATGATAAACTCAATGCTTAAATGCACGCCCCTTATAAATACTATTGCTATATCATTTTTAGTCATCACACCAAGTTTATCAGACATTAAGCATATATCATTATTATTAAAATATTCAAGTTGACCATTTAGATATAGATTAGTAGCCTTACACATCGAATTTTCATCGTTTTTTTCTGGCTTTAATGCATCAAAAAGAATATTTATAATTTTTTCATTTTTTTTGCTTTCAATAACAATTTCATTTCTCTCATATACTAAAACACAAGGATGTTTGTTAATTCGAAATATGCTCACATAAACAATATTGAAACTTGGCATATTCTTTTTAATAATATGTTGCTCTTTATTATTTATGATAATTATATTATCTTTAATTATTATCGAAAATTTATTATTCAATATACATGATTCAAGGTTAATGGCGTTATATGCACTTAACACATAATACAATGTACAAATACAAAATAATTCATCTGACTTCAAAATTTCTATCATAGATGTTAATTTTTTTGAAATATGATTTAATTCCTTAAGCAACTTCAACAACTGGACTTTTATTTCAATGTTAATATAGCAATGCTTATGATTATTTGAATTTATACATTCAAACTTTCTCGGTTTATTATTAAAATATTGCTTTAATTTCAATGGCAAGTTTTTATAATTAAATTTTATTTCGTTATTTTCTATAATTAAATATTTAATAGTAAATCTAGAAAATAAAACTTTTGAATTTAGAAAAGCATCGAATAACATTTTAAATACAGATTCTATTATAAGATTACATTTATAATTATTTTCTAAAGCATTTTCATCGGCATCAGTCAAATATTTGTATTCGATTTTATTAAATAGTTTTGAATTTTTCAATATTTTCTTTATATTAAAACAATTTGTATTTTCTAATTCAGATGTTGAAATAGAAAAGCATTGAGTGTTTATTGAGATCATGGTTATTATAAATATGTATTCGTTCATTATGAGTAAAATTTTTACACTATTTATATTTTTGATACGTCAAGAATGACACGTATAAGCAATAAAATGATAATTAACTAATTTTAAAAATTAAAATAATTATACTATTGATATGCCGTCAATTTAAACTGGTAGAATATGCTATAAGATCTGGCAAATAAAGTTGGACAAATCTGAAAACATTATATCTTAATAAATAAGATAGACATCCAGTGTAATTATAATGTTAATTCATTTAACAGTTATATTGGCGATAATATCCAATAAATAAAGCGACTTTTAATTGTTTATTTGTCAGAACTAAAATTTATTATATCGCTTGGCTTTGCATTTTAGAGGATTATACACTTTTCTTATCATGAAAAATCGATTATATAATTACATAGCCTTAGCGTATATCAATACGACTTTTGATATTTATCCAATAAATAAATATATAAATTATAATTTAATTTTTATTCGGTAACATCTGTATCTAACCTTGCATCATCGGTATAAATTTCTTTGAAAATAGTTATGAAATATGATACGATAAAATATTTTTTCGTCAATATATATTAAATAAATTACCCACACAATATGAGGTGTTATTGTATACACAATCTATCATACCTATTATTATAAATTATTTATTATCTAAACTAAGCCACATTATCTTTAAGAATAGTACAGCTATGGGTTATTTAATATTGCTGATTATGTTAAATTTGTATTGATAAAAACACCGGAAATATTATTTATAAACATTAGTAATAATAAAATATGAATTATAAAAAATGAACCTATTCAATTAGGAATAAAAAAACGATTGATGCTTTCTTACATTGAATAGATAAAGGTATGAATATATAAAGTAATAAATACCCAATTAACTAATTCGCAGACATATCTCGCTTTATTTAAACAAATCTTTTACTATTTAAAATTTCTTTTTACACTTTACAGACTCTTTTTATTTATGGAATAATATATTAGATTCTTAATACAGTGCAGCAACAATTTCAATTAAGATAATTTTTTTCTCTTGGAATACTCATCCCACTATCAGTCGAAGCTGAATCGATCTTGCAAACAAGACAGGGTATCTATAGCTTGATGCATTTTATAACATATTTAAATACTTTTACCATCCTAGTATCGATATCATATCAAGTTGAATAGCTAACTCATTCGGAATCACTTCAAGTACACTTTTCATATATAAACACTCTTCATAAACTTTATTCATTTGAATGTAGTATCTGTTTTTATATTAGCATATCCTATTTCAGAATACGCTTTTTTTGTTATAAATGAAGATTTTTATATTCTTATGAGCCTGCAATATGTATTGAGTAATATAATTTTGTAAATTTCATGATCTTTAATAGCCTCTTTGATTCAATTTTCTAGAA
This sequence comes from Astathelohania contejeani, assembly GCA_014805555.1. Classification (NCBI taxonomy): domain Eukaryota; kingdom Fungi; phylum Microsporidia; family Astathelohaniidae; genus Astathelohania; species Astathelohania contejeani. The sequence continues at coordinate 21,176 of SBIQ01000001.1, read as the reverse complement.
GGCATTAAAAAAGTTAATTTTTTGACCATAAACGACAAATATTTTCGTATTAAATTTCAAACGTATATTTTTATTGCAGTTTCTTATACCCAAACTATAGTAAAATTCTGTCTTATAATAATGTTGCTATAAAAAATGATTAAATTACTAATATCTTATTTACAAAATACCCTTTTTATGACTAAGAAACTAATATCAATAAAATATAATAACGAAATAATACAAGCTCCTATTAATACGTTACCAATTACAATTTCTAAAGAGCACAATCCTAACCACAAGGATACAATAATCTGCAAAATGAATAAAGAGCTTTATGATTTGCTGCGTCCATTAGAGAAAGATTGCGAAATTGAATTTCTTACGTTTGAAGATGATGAGGCGAAAAGTGTGTTTTGGCACTCTTCTGCACATCTACTAGGATGTGCACTGACACGTCTATTCCCGGAATGCCGCCTTTCATCAGGTCCTCCTACAGAAGAAGGTTTTTATTATGATGTAAAATTGGACAATCCTATCAGCCAATCAGATTATGCACGAATTGAAACCACGCTTGCTAGTATAATCAAAAGTAAACACCGTTTTAACAGAGCCGAGAAAACGAAAGAAGAACTAAAAACTCTTTTTAAGGACAATAAATATAAATTGCATTATATCGAGCAAGGTGTAAAAGAGTCTAGCACTATTTATGAAGTGGGAGGGTTTATTGATTTATGCAGAGGTCCACACGTAACAGATTCGTCTATAATAAAAGAAATTAAAATAACGCATCATGGATCCTCTTACTTCCTTGGGGATTCGGCCAACGACTCTTTGCAACGAATTTATGGTATTTCTTTTCCGCGTAAGGGCATGCTAGCAGAATGGCTTCATCTGAGAGAAGAAGCTTCTAAAAGGGACCACAGAAAAGTGGGAGTAGAATGCGATCTCTTTTTTTTCCATAAATATTCTCCCGGAGGTTGTTTTTTTCTCCCAGACGGAGCATTTATTTACAACAAATTAATTGAATTTATGCGCAGCGAATATAAAAAAAGAGGCTTTAAAGAAGTCATTACACCAAATTTATTTAATACGGAATTATGGGAGGAATCAGGACATCTTCAAAACTATAAAGAAGATATGTTTCTTTTGGATGTAGATGGAATGGAGTATGCTTTAAAACCAATGAATTGCCCAGGACATTGTATTATGTTCAGGAATAGTGAAAGATCCTTCAGAGAACTTCCTCTTCGTTTGGCAGATTTTGGTGTTCTTCATAGAAATGAATTAAGTGGAACACTCACTGGATTAACGAGAGTACGCAGGTTTCAACAAGATGATGCTCATATTTTCTGTCAGCTAGCCCAGGTTGAGCAAGAAATACGTGGTTGTCTTGACTTTATTGACTACGTTTATGGCATTTTTGGATTTACTTACGAATTAAAATTGAGCACGCGACCAGAAAAATTCTTGGGTGAAATAGCTCAGTGGGAGAAAGCAGAAGATAGTTTAAAAAAAGCATTGGAAGCAATGAATTTTCCTTACACATTAAATGAGGGTGATGGTGCATTTTATGGACCTAAGATCGATATTGTATTAAAAGATGCTCTAAAAAGGAAAATTCAATGTGCAACCATCCAATTAGATTTTCAACTCCCTCTACGTTTTAAATTACGGTATAAGCTGAGTGATGGTTCCTATGGGACTCCTGTCATAATACATCGTGCTATTCTAGGGAGTGTTGAACGAATGATAGCTATTCTTCTTGAGAGTTTTGGAAAGAGGCTTCCTTTCTGGTTGACACCTCGACAAATAGCTATCATACCAATTGGGGCATCTGAATATGCATCCGAAGTGGCTTCTCAGCTCAATGATTTTCAAGTTAAAATATTTGACGATTCTGCGTTGACTTTAAATAAAAGAATTATGCGTGCAGAAACAATGGGATTTAATTTAATACTCGTTGTTGGCGTAAAAGAAATGGAAAATCGAACAGTAGCCGTGCGTGGGTATAAGACTTCCTTAAATATTGGAACATTTAAGGATATAATAGTGGAAATGGCTGCTAATAAAATATCATTTGAGGAAGTTTTGATGAATAAATCAATGAAAATTTGATTTATAAATAAAATAACTTGGCTTAAATATTTCAAAAGTAAATATTGGCTTGAATCAACAATTTTATTATTTTGCTTATTCAACAAATATTTTCATATTTGTTATATGTGTTTAATATATAAACAAATTCGATTTATTTAAACGAAATCTTTCACGATTTATGATTACTTGGCTATACTCTAAAGGCTCTTTTTATATATGAAATAATCTGTGAGATTCTTGACCCAGTGCAGCAAGTGCCTCAATTGAGACAATCCTTTCTCCTTAAGTACTCATACCGCTGTTAGTCAAAGCTGATACCGTCTATCGGAGCCGGATCTACGTTGCAAACAAGGCAGGGTACCTGTAGCCCGGTACTTTTGGCATCAAACCAGGGCACTTTTATCATCCTAGTGTCACTTGTAAGCGTCCATATGGAGCCGTGCAGCTGACTTACCCGGAGTCACCTTACTGCAGACATTCCAATATAAGCGGAACGTCTGCGTGTTGCCTTGGCTTAATCTAGGCGCGAGGTCTGTTTTTATATTTCTATATTCATTGTTTTTCCAGATGCGCCTCCTTTGCTCTAGATAGAGCTTAGGATATTTTCGTGAGTTGTCAATTTGGTAATGCGTGCATTAACCAAATGCCATATATGTGTGAAACTTGATAGCTTTTAAACAAACCTCTAAAACTTCCACCTCTGAAAAGAAATGAAGAAAATTGGTAAGTTGGCCATCTACATAACACACACATGGATAGATAGTTTTGGACTTAAATTCCAAGTTTGTACTTGTCCAGCAGCTTCTGACACCCAAAACTACTAGTAAATTCTCGTCCAAGTTTAACGTCGTTTATGGCGCAATAAATGTAAAAAATGAAAAAATTACTATTTACAATGTTTTAATTAAAAAGCATAATTTGAAATTACATTTTGCTATAATGAAAATTACAGCCAATATTAATTTTATACGATATTTCGGTATCGTAATAATATTGATAAATATAATCATAAATACTTCCTATACGATCATTTGAAATATTTATTGATTTTTCGACGCATCCACAAATATAAATATCAAAATTTTTAATTTCACTGCTCAATTCTTTGATCCTTTCAACATGATTGCCTTTATAATATGCTCCTTGCGGTGTTATCAATTTATCAAGATAACCATATGTTATTACGATTCTAACCTTGAGTCCTAAATTATCAAACGACTTTTTATTAAGTAAGCTGTGAGATATAATTTTTTCCGGCCATTTCGTTTTTTGAAGAGCATCCTGAAGATCAAATGAAAATGATATTGCATTTATGACATTTTCAAATGCTATAAGAAAGGCATCTCCTTCATTCGTTATCGCATTTCCATTATACTTCTTTACTAATTCGAATACGCAGTTATCATGAATAGCCAGTGCCTTTTCCATATCTTCAGCAAAATAGTTCCAAATACTAGTGCTATCAGCAATATCTGTAAATACCAATACATTCCTACTATATCGTTTTATATTATATCCAGTAATATGAGAATTTATACATATTTTTGTTACATTCTTGCTAGTAATTTTATCCTCAATAGATGGATCCATCTCCATCTCAGGTTGTATTTTTAAATTGTATGTTAAAAATAAATAATTCTCATCATCAAATTCCTCCTTACGATTTCGTTTCATTTCCAATAGTGGATTGATGATCCCTTCACATATTTGCCTCCAAAGGTCAGTTACTTCAATGTTGCAAGTGTAAATGTATAATTTTAAAAAGTTGATGATAATGTCATAACAGATTATTTTGAATGCCTTTTGGAATTGTATTTTTATATCTTCTAATTTGATTTTTATTTTCATTTGGGCTAAATTTTAATTTTAAGTTTAATTTTAAATGACGTTTGATTTATCACAAAGACTATTTTATAAATAATGTTAAGTTCGGTATGACATATATATTATTATTAATTGATAATCGTCCAAAACGACGTTAAACTATGGCACATATTTACTAGTAGTTTTGGGTGTCAGAAGTTGCTGGAAATTACAAACTTGGAATTCAAGCCCAAAACTGTCGATCCATGTGTATGTTTTGTAGATGGACAACTTACCAATTTTCTTCATTCCTTTTCAGAAGTATGTGTTTTAGAGGTTAGTTAAAAAAACATAATTTTCCACACATATATGGCATTTGGTTAATGCTTCCATTACCAAATTGACACCTCACGAAATATCTTGAGCTCTATCAAAGCAAAAAAGGCGCTTCTGAATAAACAATAAATACGAAAATATAAAAACAAACCCGCGCTAAGATTAAACCAAGGCAATACGCAGACATTTCGCTTATATTGGAATGTCTGCAGTAGGGGGACTCCGGTAAGTCAGCTGCACGGCTCCATATGGACGCTTACGAGTTACACTATGATGATAAAAGTGAGTTGGCTTAATGCCAAAAATACCGGGCTACAGGTACCCTGCTTTGCTTGCAAAGTGGATCCGGATCCGATAGACGGTATGGGCTTCGTCTAACAGCGGTATGAGTATTTAAGGGTAAAAGATTGTCTCAATTGAGTGCTGCACTGGGTCAAGTATTTTATTCCATATATAAAAAAATCCTCTAGAGTATAGCCAAGGAATTATAAATCGTGAAAGATTTCGTTAAAATAAAGGTCTTTACTATAAAAAATAAATGATATAATTTTAATTAGAATAAATAACCAAAATAATATCTAAATTATTTTAACGAAAAAATGATATCTCGACCTGTAAGATTAATTTGTTATATAAGACGATAACTGAATTGCTTTCTTTTCGATGCGAGATGAATTGTAATAATATTCCACAATAATATTTTTATGAATTAAATATTAATGCATTAAAGAGGCGTAAATATAATTAGTCGTATTAAAAAAGTCATGAAACCAGATCATTGAAGTATAGAAAAAGCTTCGAGCAAGCTGTGGAAACGATTAATAACAAGGCGCCATTGTATTAAACCATAGGCAATAAAATAAGAACATATAAACCAGGCAAATTATCATTTCTTAAATAAAAAAGAAGCAAATTATAAAAATTGCTAAAAATTTAAGTTAATCCGACAATCTTAAAAGATATCAACGGATAATATTGATATATGTTATTATATTCCGAATACAATAAATATTTAATGGGTATCAACATAACATCTTATTAGAAAATTATAACAAATGCTATTACTATGAAAAGTCAACATTTTATTTTTAAAAAATGATTTTCTACAATAACTTGAATTATTATCTTATATTTACACATTATAATAAATTATAAGAAAGCTTTTTTTTTTGAAAAATCATTTATTTTTTATAGAATATTCCTTAAAAGGAAATATTAAATTTGTTTTATTAATAGGATTACCCTTAATTATACAATTAAAATGTAATGAAATGTGTAAGATATGTTATATAGTAATAATATTAAGTTTTAAATATTCAATTTTTAATAATTTTTTGGTGCAGATATAAATTTTATTTTATCACCCTAAAAAATGATGAAAATATTTAATATGCAATTAATAATATTTTGTTTAACTAAAATAAAATTGGAGGTAACGTTTGTACCTTGCACTGATGAATGGTATAACATGAAGCTAAGAGTATGCAAAAACCTTATCAATAATAAACGATTTTATTTAGATAGCAAAGGTAATTATGTAAATGATAAGCAACAGTTAATTGAAAAATTAAAGCTTGCTTGTAAAAAATTGAGTGATGCTCAACAATTTCAGGCTGATTTACTTATAGCATTCGATATAACAGATTTGTTTGAAATTTCTAATGATAAAGAATTTAAGGTGTATGAAGAAGTAAAAGATTTTACAGGTAATATATATTATACTCTTGTAAAAAATGAAATGGATTTCATTTTGAAAAATAATAGTAAATTTTATTTGATACATTTTGCAAAAAGTAACCAACTAAGAAATTCTAATAGGACGTATAAGATTATCACAAAAAATGAAGAGCAATGTATGAATTTTTATTTTGAAATTGATATCTATGGAAAAATAATAAAAAATTCGGTGAGAACCAACCTTGGAAAAAATTTAAATGAATATTATCACGATGACGTCATTGAAAAAATTTTACCATCTTCTGCCGATGAAAATATGATAAAGGATCCGTTAGACATCAATATCTTACAGTTGATTTAATTAAAATCATTAGTAAATAAATAAAATTTTAACTATTATAATAAAGTATTTTACTCAAAAATAGTTTATTATAATTTAATGATTTCTCGACTATGTTCTAGAAATCCTTTTCATATTTAATATTAAGTGAACTTATTAAACTAATGTGACAACTATTTCAGTTCGAATAACTATTCCTTTTATACACTAAAATGCTGTCATAACGCTTATAGTAACGTATCAACCTTGAAAGCGAGTCATGGCATTTATAGCCTGGTATCTAGGGTTGCAAATCAAAACATTTTACTATCCTAATGTCACTAATAAGCGTAAATATGAATTCGTGTAGATGATTCAATCAATTTTAATAATACTGTAAACATTACAGTTATTAGCTGAACATTTGTGTGTTATCTTGGTTTAATCCAAATGCAATTCAGTTTTATATTTTTTATCTCCAGATGTTACTTTTTTTGCTAAGAAAAGCTGGAATATTTTCGGAAATTTATTCACTAATAAATGCTATTTGCACGTTTAAATTAAATAAAGTTACAAATGAATTCAAAACACCAGTTTACAAGTAGGAATGTAGAAAAGAGGTCAGTGCAACATCAATATAACACATACAAATAAATTATCAATTATTAACTACGATCTCGAGGTGCACCTTTTTGGTAACATCCTTCACCAAAAGCTATTAAGTTTCACTTTGTTTAGTTTGATTTCGATATTAGTTGATTATAAAAATAAAATTTTAGTATAAATTATTATATAACAAATTTAAAAAAAATAATTACAGAAGAGTCATATAAGCATATTTAAATATATACTTTTTAACTTTTACATTTTAAACATAGTTCATGAATATCGATTTTAGTTTGAACTAATCTAACGCTATATAAAAGAAAAATGTTTTTTGCAAAAATGGTGCTTGCAAAATTAATAAGATAATTCTAAAAAACTATTGAATATCTGACAGCAACTTGTTATAAAAACATTGTCATGATATATATGTAATGATGACGAGATGTTTAAATGTATTAATTTAATTAATGAGCAGATATTCATTAAAATAAACTGCAATTTCATTTAATCCAAGAATCATAGAAAATAAGATATTTAAATAGAGATAATTACAAAATGATCATAAAAAAACAATAACAGATTCGATATATCATTCACAGTAAGATAGAGAATAAAATGTTTTGGCCGAAGAAAAGATAATGAGTCAATATAAATAGTTTATTAAACAGAGAAAACATATTTTTTTAAATGAACTAAGTTTCATATATAAAGCAAAGCCAAAATAATTGCTTATATTATGGAACATGGCAAAAAGTAAATATAATCTGGATTATTTCAACTATAGACTTTAGAATATATGCATTCATTAATTGCAATGTTGCAAAAGAGACAAAATTAGATCACCTAAGTATAAGTTGAGCATTGCAAATGATATGCATGCGAATAATTAATTAGGAAAAGTAATAAAATGTTTTTTATATTTTAATGCGGTGGTGTAATCCAATATAATAGAAAATAAGATAAAAATTAATTGAAATTAAATATTAATAAAGCAGTAATACTAAATAGCTGATCAATAAAATTAAATTATTTGATTTGCCAGCAATCAGAATTATTTATACTAATTCTATATTTTTTAAATATAAGCAGATGAATATAAACAAATTTCTTCTATTTTAATAAAACAATTTAGTATAAATATTACATAGCATCTGATCAATAATACAAATCATACATCTTTTATAACAAATTAGATTTTTTTTATAATTTACATTTTATTTCGTTTAATTAATTACAAATTTGTATTCCCATTTATCTACGAAGTGGATTGATATATAATAAAGTATAATTGCTAGTTTAATCATATTTTTTGAATTTGGATGGTAAAATTTAACACGAATTATTCAAATATATTTAATGGATGATAAACAGTGAAATGAATGCTCACTTAGTTTTCTTATTGTATTAATTTGTATGCTTCTTTTATTTAACTATCATTTGAAAAAATATGTTAGTTGTATTTTACATTCATATATTTTATATTATACATTTCTTTTACTAAAAGCAAACATGATTTTTTTTATTACATAACTCTTTTTATTAAATATTTTATTGGTTTACTATAAACGTAAAAGATCAAGTAGAAGAGGCAGTAGAAAGATTTAAGAACGTAAGTATTACTAGATGCCAACCGCAAGCCATATAAAAGAAAGATAAAATTTAAAATACCCCTAGCCCTTTAATTAAATTGTGTTACTGCTTTACTTATCATTGAATTCCTAACAATATTTGTTTAACAGGCTCATAACATTTCTATTTTTAAACCCATCTAAAATGTTTAGTATGGAAGAGGTTGAGGATTTCAAATTTTTAACCAGAAGATATTTACCATTTGACCATTTAGGAGAAGGGACATTTAGTATCGTATATAAAGCAGCTGATCTTAGTAAGTCAGCAATGGATCCTCGAGATCCAAAAACATCATTTCATGTAGCTCTTAAGGTAATAACGAAGACAACAGCACCAAAGAGAGTACTTGACGAACTAAGATTTCTTAAAAAATTAGGTGGAAAGAAGAATTGTGTTAAATTATTAGCATGTATGCGCAATGAGGATCAGATAGTAGCTGTATTCCCATTTCATGAATCAACTGAATTTAGATCTTTTATTATGGATTGTACAATACAAGAGATAAGGCTTTATATGTATAATCTGTTAACAGCCATTGAACACATTCATAAACACAAAATTATTCACAGGGATATCAAACCAAATAATTTTCTTTGGGATCGAAAAAGTAATTCAGGTGTAATAATTGATTTTGGACTAGCACAAGAATATCACCCAATTGATCCCTCAATTGAAGCCTTGGCTGAAATAACAAATGCTAATTCAAAAAAACAAACTGGAGTTTTTTTTAATGGTGTGATTGCTAAGCGTACACAGTCTCCTGGATATTATATGACTGATCCAAGACCTCAAATGAAGGCTCATAGGGCGGGGACACGAGGATTTCGTGCACCTGAAGTACTATTTCGTACACAACGCCAAGGACTGGCTCTTGATATTTGGTCAGCAGGTGTAATATTTTTGTGTTTATTAACACGCCAATATCCATTTTTTCATAGCACAGATGATATTAATGCCCTTGTCGAAATTGGAACGATTTTTGGCCATAATGAAATGCGCAGAGCTGCACGTCATTATAATAGGGTGTGGAAATCCAATATAAAAACCATTCCTACCGATCGGGTACCTTTTCAAAAAATAGTAGGTGGGCTAAACCCTACATGCAATCTCTCCAGTGAAGGCTATGATTTGCTTTACAACATGCTCGAATTAAACAGTGAAAAACGAATTACTGCAAGAGAAGCGTTATTCCATCCTTTTTTCGATGATATTAATAAATAAACTCGCTGTGCATAATAACGGATTTTGTTTCATATTTTAAAATTTTACTTGAAAAATAAATAAAATGAAAACTTTGTTTAACATAGTAAATCAGATGTATTAAAGCATATTTTAAATATTTAATTTAAAAATTTATTTACATCCAATCGACGATACTGAAGAAAACGCTCGAGACTATATAACATGAATAAAGAAGAAAGATTGATAATGGTATGGACGTAAGAGATCGAGTAGAAGATGCTGTTAAAAGATTTGGAGAATGAAGTGCCATTGGATGCCAACCACTGGGCATAGAAAGACAAAGAACAACACAACATTAACCCTTTAAATAAAAAGAATATAAAAATTTATTTAAATAAATGTATTTTTTTTTATTGTTCAATTTAAGCTCTAAAACAATCATAAACTTTTTCCATCGAACTTGCAATATTATAAATACTATTGCAGGAATAGTTTAATAGATCATCGAGAATAAAAGAGTGTAAATTTATGTCTACACTATAAGAAGAACTGATATTTTAGTTGAACATAATCGACCGGGCATATTTGTTTACGATGAAAGCTTAATGAAACAATTTTAGTCGAAGTCGGCATAACAAGTCAGAATAATCTCAAATTACTAGAAACATCGAAAAATATGAACTTTTTTGCTATTGAGCTTGGATTACTTTATAAAGCCAAAACTAAAATTATACTATATGTTATGACATGGGATAGAATAATGACGAAGTTTCATAAAGATAAACAAAAGAGCTTGATATAACATGAACTATCGAGGCATATATACAATATATTGTATAAAGGAATTAATTAGAGACAATCCACCACAGTTTAGGTGAAACATAGAGGATGGCATGAAAGTAGAATTGAAGAGCGATAGAGGTGTTTCGGAATGGCATTGATAACGGATGTACATTACGTATAGAAAAAAAGAAAACAATAAATCTTATATAAATATAAATTGCACAGTTAATAATATATATGGAATAAATTTATATTATTTCTACTGCTCTATTTAATTACATATGGATTTATTATCTCAATATATATTTCTTTATAAATAGCTCTGAAATTATTATTTTTCATTGATATAACTCCACATACTCCTGGATATTATGAGTTGCCACATTCATGGCTATTACGCAAATAAATATTTATCCGAATTTATGGCTTTTAAAAATATAAAATAGGGCCCGCTCAAATGAGCTTGTTAATTTAAAAGACTCTTCTACTTGGATGAAATATGGGAATATTGATCCTCGTGCTGAAGGAATTTATTGCTATATCCAAAATAGAAACGCTTTTTGGAGAGAAGATGCTTTACAATGCTAGCATTGTGGTAAATCTAAAAAGTCGATAGATCATTTTGTAGCGGGTTGTGATCGAATTCTTGGCCATGACTATACGCGAAAGCATAATGAGGTACTCAGGTGTATTCACCTTCTACTTGCAAATAAGTACGGCTTTAAAAAATCAAAAAAACTATGATCTCATTCAGTCCATGAGGTCATGGAAAATAAAAGAGCGAAATTCAGGTAAATACAAGAATAAGGACTGATATCCTAATAAAAAATAATAGACCAGATATATTTATTTACGATAATAAGGAGAATCAAATTATATAAGTTGAAGTTGGTATAACGAGCCAAGATAATTTCCAAGACGTTGAAACAGAGAAGAAGAGGAACTACGACCTCTTGGCGAATGATTTAGGTTTGATATACAAAGCAAAAAGCAAAATAATACCTTATGTTATGACATGGGATGGTGTGGTAACCAAGTACTACAGGAATTAAATTAAAGAATTAAATATAACCTCTACGATAGAGGCATACATTCAATTGACCTTAGTAATTAAGACGCTTAAAAATATATTCATTTGAGTACAGAAGAAGCAATAAGGAAGATATGGATGTGAGAGATCTAGTAGAAAGGGCTGTAAAAGGATATGGAAAGCAAGTGCAATTGGATTCCAACTGCGAACCATAAAAAAAAGAAAGACAAAAAATAACACAACACTAACCTATTAAATAAAAAGAAATAATTTAAAAATATAAATTTAACTAAGGTTCAAATTTGCACTTGGCTTTTTACAAAAGTATTTAATAACCATAGAGCTAATATATAGAAGAGTTTACACAAAGTCGGGCTTCAGAGCACAAAACCGAAAATTTTTTTAAAGCGGAGTACGCAAGGGAAGGGATAGAGCCTGTGAAAGCGACCATCAACCAAAAATCTGACAAGCTGCCCAAATATGCTTCTCGGATGTCAATCATGAAAACAATCCTTCTCTCTGTTGATTCGACAATAGAGAGTTGGCCGAGAGACGTTTTCAAAGCAGTACAGAAACGGTTTGGTAGAATGCTTCGAGGTGGCTGAAAAAAGGCTAGGATTCCATCTGTGAGAAGTTCTCCTGTGAGATTGGGGAAGAGGAATTTATGCGAGGGGCTCACTTAATAAAGCGGGAAAGCCTAATAGATAACTCGTCGCCGACCGGTAAGAGGAAGAAAGTTGAAGTCCAAGAACAACAACAACCTAGTTCACTTCTGGCTTTATCTGTGTACCAGGAACTCAAAATTAAATTTCTAAACAAAATATAATAAAATCCAACAATAACAGAGTTTCAAGGCACACGGAAAATACCTGAAGTAAAGGTAAATAGTGATATACTTTCAGCCTTGTCCCATATAGCAGGAGAACACATTGTCACAAACGCACCCAGAACTATGTGCGATGTTGCAGGAATTCTTCAAACTGCGCAGTGGTGTTATCAAGATGCGACCTCCATCAAGCCAAAGCTGAAATCACCATGGTACGAAAACATAAATAATAAAATAAGTACCTTAAGCAGCCCTATCGCACTGTTAAATAAGGCTAAGAACAGGAGCAAGCTTTCCGGTACTGAAACAATAGAAGCCAAGAGGATAATAAGAAAATTAAATTTAACTTTTGAAAAACCTAATGACCTAACGGAAGCTATTGTTTCTATAATAGAATCGATCTGGATATATAGTAAGAAATTGGAGATGTACGCCAAATGCAAAGAGCGAAGGCGTGAAAACCAATGTTTCAAACTATATAGGGGAAGGTTCTACCGGAGGCTATCGGGGGAATCTCAAATGGTACACGGAGTGGACGTGAAAAAGATAGAAGAATATTGGTCCACAATGTGGGTGAAATCCAATGTGACCAATAAAAATTATGAAAAGTATTTAGTCAAATACTTGTTTGAATCTGAGTACACAACCACTTTCCCAACCTTCAAAGAATTTGAAGTCATCATCAAACACTGGGCCAATTGGAAAGCTGCTGGTGTTGATGGTATCTTCAATTTCTTTATTAAGCATATATCATCAGTGCACAAGCACCTATATGAAATAATGAAAGATATATGCTTAGAAGGGAAGGCACAAGACGAGTGGTTTTACCGTGGGATTACTTATTTAATCCCGAAAAAATACTCCTAGTAAAAGCAGTAACTTCAGGCCGATAACTTGCTCGTCTAACCTTTACAAGCTCACCACTAAGTGGGTGACCAAGGTCATGCACCTAGAGGTTAAGCCAGAGGGCTACTTGCAAAAAACCAGCTGGGCACGGTTAAAAGAGTCGAAGGAGCAAAAGAACAGGCCATGCTAAATCTTTCTATCAATAGGAGATATGACCATTCACTTAAGGCTACGTAGATAGGTGTTAAAAAAACATTTGATTCCGTCGACCATGAGTATTCAGTGGCATGTATATCCAAACTAGGTTTACCGAAATGGATTACATGTTTCTTTAAAGAAATTATCTCCAAGTGGAACTTAGAGGTTAAACTGGTCTTGAGACGATCTTCTTGAAGAAGGTCGAGAGAGGTATACAACGAGGCGTTAGCCTTATTCCACTTCTCTTCGTGTTATGTATCTATACGTTGAGCCGTAGGCTCAATGAAAGATACCCAAAGGTGGTAGTGCATGCAGAAGAAACATCGCATGCTATTAATCACCTTCTCTTTATAGACGATCTCAAACTCCTCTCTAAAGACAGCATCGTAATGAGTGGCATGGTTGAGGAAACTGAGTCTTTCTTCAGTGCCATTGGGCTAGATATCAACGCGACAAGTCTGCAACGAACGACCCTTTCTGTGAAGAAACAGCACGTCAACTCAATGATGCAGGTGTTTATAAATACCTAAGCATTATAGAGGATAGAGGCAATAATATTGCAAGAGAGTCGTTTGAGAAGGTAAAGAGTGAAATGATTATGAGAGTAGATAGGCCATGCAATTCGAACCTTAACGCAAAAAATTTATTTAAAGCAATTAATGAGCATGCCATCTCTCTTATTAGTTATCATATTAGTCTTCAACACCTTGAACCTACTGATTTCGCTGCGCTTAATCAGGAAGTACTCCTTTTTCTAATAAAGCACAACGTGCATCTCAAGCCTGGGTGTAAAGAAAGACTTTATCTTTCACGAAATGAAATGGGGAGAGGTCTTCATAGTGTAGAAATGAAAATCGAATGTATGCTCCTCCAATTTTAGAAAACGCTGAAGGAATACAAAAATATATTATCCAGAAGAGCAGCGATCCTAAAAATTGAGGTGCAGGACATGACACATTTGTCTCTCATCCTACACTATTTTAGGTTGAGATAGAATTTGAAAGATATCTTAGTGAAGAGTATTATAAATCATAAGCGTAATTAATTATATGGCAAGATTAATAATAAAAAATTATATAAGAAGCTGTATAGAGCCCGCTTAAATGAGCATATTAATTTAAATGACTCTTCTACTTGGATGGCAAATGTGAATAATAATAACCCATGTGTTGTAAAATTATATTATTACATCCAAGAAAAAAATTTCTTCATGCATGAAACTGCTTTTTTTTTGCCAGTAATGTGGCCAGGCTAGAAAAACTGTTGATCACTTTGCAACAGAATACGATTATATGCTTTGCCATAATTATACCATAAGTCATTATAAAATGTTGAGATGCATACACCTCTTATTAATGAATAAATACGGCTTCAAAAAAACAAAGAAACTTAGAAGCCACTCAGTCTAAAAGATCGCTGAAAATGATCTGGCTGAGATCAGAGTCAATACTAAGATTAGAACTGATATCCTAGTTAAACATAAGCGACCTAATATTTATTTATGATAAGAAAGAAAATATGGTCATCATAGTTGAGATCGGTATCACAAGCCAGGATAACCTGCAGCAAGTTGAGGTTGAGAAAAAAAGAAAATATGACCTCCTTGCAAACGAGCTTAGAATACTATATAAAGCAAAAACTAAAATAATACCATATGTGTTAACATGGGTGGGTGTTGTGACTAAATACCACAGAAGCTATCTAAAAGAGCTCGGGATTACACCCCAAATAGAGGCATGTATCCAATCAACTGTGCTTAAAAAGACGCTCGAAACCATCTCCCTTGAGCATCGAAGAAGTATTGAAGATGGATTGAAAGCGATGGATATTGTTGAGAAAGCAGTCGACGCTCTAATGAAAGCTAGTGGAACTGGGTGTCTACCGCAGGTCAAAGAAAATAATATCAAAAGTAATACTATTAAATATAACCCCCATTTAAATAAAACTTTTATATTTCAAATAAACTATAGATTACTCAGTTAATAAAAATAAAATTTATTAAAACGTCATTATAAAAATGTTAAAAAGACAATATCAGCATAATTGTTTATTATATTTAATAAAAATTAAAGTACTCATTGGTATTAATTATTGTTTAAAACTCTTTTTATTTAAACGGTCGATGTTATATTATTCTTTGTCTTTCTTTTCTATGGCCTGCGGTTGGGATCCAGTGGCACTTGCTTCTCCAAATCTTTTCACGGCATCTTCTACTCGCTTACGTCCATACCTTCCTCAATGCTTCTTCAATACTATCAATTGGATGTATGCCTTTATCGTAAGAGTTACTTTTAATTCTACAAAATAATTTCTGTGATACTTGGTTACCACACCGTCCCATATCATGACATAAGTTATTATTTTAGTCTTTGCTTTGTTTAACAAGCTTAATTCATTTATCAAATAATCGTATTTTTTCTTATTCTCCGTTTCAACAATCTAGAGATTATCTTGGTCGTTATACCGACTTCAACTAATAAGATATCATTTTCCTTTTTATCGTAAATAAATATATCTGGTCTATTGTTTTTTATCAGGATATCAGTTCTTATCTTTGTATCGACCCAAATTTCGGCTCTTTCATTTTCCATGACCTCCTGGACGGAATGAGTTCGTAGTTTTTTTGATTTTTTAAAGCCGTACTTATTCGCAAGTAGAAGGTGAATACACCTAAGTACCTCATCATGCCTTCGCGTATAGTCATGTCCCAGCATTCGATCACAACATGTTGCCAGATGGTCGATCGACTTTTTGGCTTTACCACAATGCGGGCATTGTGGTAAAGCATTGTCTCTCCAAAAAACGTTTCTATCTTGGATATAGCAATAAATTCCTTCAGCACGAGAATCAATATTCCCGCATTTCATCGAAGTAGAAGAGTCTTTTAAACTAACAAGCTTATTTGAGCGGGCTTTATATAACTTTTTATGAAATTTTTTGTTATTGATTTCGTCATAAAGAAGCTTATGCTGAGCATTCAACAGACTCTTGGCAGAAACGTCTGTCAGTGATTACTTTAACCCAAAGTATTGGTATATAAGAGAGAGATGAGTCTTGTTTTGCTCTTCAACTTTCAGGATCGCTGCTCGCCTCAATGAAATATATTTATATTTTTTCAGTGTGTCTAGTAGTTGAAGAAGCATATACTCACTTTTCATCACCACAGAATGGAGACCTCTTCCTATTGCTGTTCGGGGAAGATAATACTCTCTTTACACCCAGGCTTTAGATGTACCTTATGTTTAATGAGAGCTTGTCGTATTTCATGATCAAGCTTTAAGAAGTCAGCAGGTTCAGGGTATTGTAGTCCAATGTGCTAATGACAAGATAAATGGCATGCTCATTTATTACTTTAAATAAATTTTTTGTATTCAGATTAGAATTACACAGCCTATTCACTTTTGCCAGTAACTCATGTCTTACCTTCTCGAATGATTCTCGCATAATATTGCTACTATGACCCTCAATTATACCTAAGTATTTATATACTCTAGTACCATCAAGGAAAGTAGCAGTGTATTCACACTGGGAGTCATTCGTGTCCGACTTCTCATGGTTTATCTCCAGTTCTATGGCTTTGAAAAAAAACTCAGTTTCTTTCACCATATTGCCTATTACCATGCTGTTAGTTGCCAAGAGTTTTAGATCATCAATAAATAATAGGTGATTAGTACATGCGAAATTTCTTCTGCATGTATTGACACCCTTGGGTATCTTTCATTAAGCCTTCAACTCAAAGAATCGATATACATAGCGAAAATAAGCGGACTATAGCTATTACCTCGAAGTAAATCTTATTTCACCCTTTTATTGGCCATCCTCTCTGGCCTAGCTCTTACATCTAAGCTCCACTTAGATGTTATCTTTTTAACAAATAACGTAATCCATTTGGGAAACCCCAATTTGGATATACACTTTACCAAGTACTTATGGTCTATGGAATCAAAACATTTCTTTACGTCGATACATGCTAACCTTTCAAATGTTCGTCCTCTTTATTTAAAAATGGATCGAGCATAACCTGCTCTTTTGCACCTTGGACTCTCCTTACACTACCCAACTGGTTATTGGCCAGCAAACCTCGACGCTCAATTTACAGTGCATAACTTAAGTTACACATTTAGTTGTGAGCTTGTAAAGGTTTTACATACAAGTTATAGGCTTGAAATTTGAGCCTTTACTCAGGTTGCCTTTAGGTATAAGACATGTTATACCCTGATAAAACCAGTCAGCTTGTGCCCTTCCCTCTAAGCATATATACTTTATTATATCATAAAGGTGCTATGCATTGAAGATATATGCTTTATGGAAAAATTAAAGATACCATCGATGCCAGATGCCTTCCAATTAGGTAGGCACTTTATAATATCTTCAAATTCTTTAAGAGTAGGAAAAGTGGTTAATTCGGTGGAGTCCGGGAAATGTTCTACCAGATACTTATCGTATCTATTACTGGTCTTATTTGTGGTTTTCAAAATTTAAGAATAATACTCCTTTATCTCAGCAATATCTACCTGATGCTCTGGTTCATCTATGCCAGATAATTCCGGTAAAATTTACTCCTATACAATTCGAAAAATTAATTCTCACGTCTACGCTTTTTGCGTTTGAAATGCATTTCAAGCTTCTTATCGTATATATGAAAATATTTTCAATATAAAACCATTTTATTACGTCATACGAGTTTTCTAGGCTACTATTTAACCTTCTCATGATTTGTTTGGCTGTTTTACTTATAATTTCGGATAGCTTGCTTCCATCCTTGCCTTTTTTAATAACTCAATTGAGTTGTTGAGAGCAGATATTTTATTATGAATGCTTTGCTTCCAATTTGATGGAAGCATAGGTTTCAGTAAAGCTTCCTGGTAGCACCGCTGCATTGTTTAGAATAGTCTATCGAATTCACACATGGTTTGGGGAGGGTCGGTAACCATGTATTCTTCTGAAATTTGATTTAAGGAAAAAGTAGTTCTTCATCGACTTTTATTTCTAGCACCTTTTGTATCCTTTGAAATTCAGTTATGCTTGAATTTATTTTTATTTGGTTATAGAATAAAGTTTTAATTTCTGATGTACACTTGCGGCTTTAATTGCAGAAGTAGGTGATCAAGAATTTTATGATGTAATCTTTTTTTTGATTTGTGAGTTGTCACTTTCTAGAAAGTGTCTTTTAATTCTATGAGCCCGTCTTTTAAACTCCTCCTCACTAACCTCACAGGAGAATTTTTGACATAAGAAATCACAAGCTTTTTTTCAAGCACCACATGGCATTCTACCTAACCGAGTCCGTACTGCTTCTGAGAGGTCTCTAGACCACTCCTCGAGTGCAGAATTTACGCTATCGAAAATAGATTACGATAAGATTATACAAAAAGATGATTGGACTTGATAAAAAGAAATTATTTTTCTGGTTGCTATCGCAGGCTTAGAACCTTCCGCAACATGTTCTGTTTTTAGGGATTTTTCGTTTTTGTATTTAGGCCCCAATTTTCTTATACACCCTTCCATAGATTTAATAATAGAATATATTTATCTGATAAATATATTCGCTTGCTTAAACGAGCATATATTAAAACTGTCTATATATAATTAATTTTTCGTAAGAAGGAAAAAAAATATAAATGCGTGAATATGATATTAGATAATAGACTAATGAAAAAAGGCTTTTCAAAAATTATATTGAATATATGTTGATTATTACCAGTATTTTATAAACATAAATTTCTGTTTATATTTTGGCGTCGATCTATTCGGATATAAAGCATCAAACGTATTTATAAAATACTAAAATCTTTGTGATTTAATCTTTATATAATCTATATATTAATATCTTGAATATTGAATTTTTTATATCAATTTATTCGCTTTTGTTTAATGTTAAGAACGCTAATAAAAAAATATTGAAATTTTTTTCGAAACGAGCAGAATTTTTAAAAAATAGAAATGCCAAACAAAATTCATTTCGCTTTGTAAGCCAAATAAATAGTGTTAAATACATACATTTAGACATATATGCCAAGTTTTCTCGAATTGCTTAGCATAAACTTCATCATGACGAAAATAATGTGAAAAGTACTAATTCAAATTATATATAGTGCATTTAAATGTACTAGTAAAATAAAATATTCTATTGTTGTAATAAAACATAGCATCCATGATATTCGTACCAAGTGATTTATCACTTTTTCTAATATATAAAAATCGATTTAATATTTGTGAAACATGTCATTGTGGAATGACCGATACATTATATACGACAATAACTGCTTAATCTTATTTACCTTTCATTGGTAAATAAATATAGTTTTTAAAAATTATAAAAAAAAGATCTCAATAAGGCTAAAAGAATAAAGGAGTATATAATAAAAAGTGATTCATTAGTAAATGATAATATTATATACATTACTGACTTTAGAATCTCGTTACGAATGAGTTTAGACGCCAAGATGAAGCTACTCTTTATGATAGTAATAGAGTATACATATACTTGGATAGTATTAAGGTCAACATTAGTGATATTATTAGAGATGGTAAGATGTGAGCTACTGGCAAGAATAATATGCTGTGTAAATCAAACCTGAACTTAAAAAACTTATTAAAGCAATAAATATACACGCTATTTCGTGTCGAATATCACATACACTTACCACATCTAAAACTAACCAATTGCTTAACGCTTGATAATGAATTCGCCAGGATATTGCTTAGCATAAGATGCACTTTAAGCCTGGACGCAAAGAGAGGGTATATCTCCTTGAATGAAAGAAGAGGTCTCGACTCTACGGAAATGAAAGGTGAGTACATGCTTCTCAGCTATAGGAAACGCTGAATAAATATAAAAATATTTTTTCAAGAGGAGCAACAATCTTTAGAGCTAAATATCAAAACGAAACTCACTTTTTTCTTATATACTAATATCTCGGCGTGAAATACTCTCTCTCTACGATCTTTTTGTTATGAGTATAATGAACGCTCATAGCTTATAGCTATATAGCGAAATAAGTTAAAGGTAATTTCGTAAAAAGTTATATGAGGCTTGACTAAATGATCTAGTAAGTGTGAATTCTATACTTAGATGAAACACAGAAATAACAATTTTTGTGCTGAAAAATGGATTGTTACATTCAAGATAGAAATATATTCTGGAGAAATGCTGCTTTGCAATCTAGCACTGTGGTAATTTTAAGAAAACTATCGATCACTAGGCAAAAGGATGTTATCAAATGCTAGCTTATGACTATATTCGAAGGCGTAATGAGCTATTTACGTGTATTTACCTTCTGTTAACAAATAAGTACGGCTTAAAAATTAAAAAAAAACTGCGATTGCACTCAGTCCAATAGGTTATGGAAAACTAAATAACGAAATGCGGACAGACAAAGGGATAGAACTAATATTTTAGTAAAGAACGATAAACCTTATATATTTATATATGATAAAAGGAAGAATAAAAAAATTTTGTCAATGTGAGTACAACAAGTCTAGAAATCATTTGATTATTGCAAGGGAGAAGAGGAAATGTAAATTTTTAGTAAATATACTAGGCATGTTATACATGGCAGTGATTGATACTTATGCTATGAAATGTGATAGTAAACAATGTACCGAAGTGGTTATTTAAAAAAAAAAGTTGATATAATTTTTACGATAGAGAAGTGCATATAATCTAACTTATTAAATAAGATGCTTTGAATCATATCATTCAGTGCAGATGAAGCATTGAAAATGAAATGGACGTAGATCGAGTATAAGAAGACGTGGAATAGTAAGTAATACAAATGCCAATGAATGCTGACAACAGATCATACAAAAGAAATACAAAGGATGGCATAAGACGATCTATTTAATCAAATTAACATATT